>CAJHUC010001140.1:63264-78136 GCA_905146915.1 Ostreobium quekettii
TGGAATGTGTGACTGATTGGGTCTTTTCTTGTCCGGGAGTGCGAGTGGACTCGGAAGGGTGACGAGAGGGATGAACCAATGAGTAACAGCTGTACCAAACAGACACTCCTGTAATAAAAAGCCGCGGGGAGTCTGTCCAGGCAGCTCTCCGGCAGGCCTCTGTGTGACAATCCGTGTCCCAGCCGCCTGTACCTCCCCGCCGTCGCGCCACAGCCCCCCGCCGGCTCGACCAATCACTGGTCTTGCCCTCTTGCGGTACCCGTGTGTCCGCAAGCCGGCCTAATGAGCCCCGAGGCTCTGTGGCGTTTCTCACACTCGCGCTGAGTGGTGAGTAAGACGTTCGTGGGATCCGGAGTGACTGAGGGCGGCGCATTACGCAACGCGAGCGCCGTCGCTGGTGCTGGAGTGCCGTAGCACCCTATGGGAGTGCGGATCGGCCGGTACGCGCAACGAGTGGATGCTGTGAGGACGTTGCATCGTACGGAATTGGGGGAGACCTCTGTGGTGAGGTGCGAGATGTTCATGAGCTTTCCGGGATCGCCCATGGAAGGGGCTGCGATCATGGCAGCGTTGGCTGGTGTTGTCGGACGGAGCGTGAGATTCCTGGGCGCTAGCATCCATTGGGTTGGGGAATTTCTATTGACTCTCCTGGCAGCGTTGGCTGGTGTTGTCGGACGGAGCGTGAGATTCCTGGGCGCTAGCATCCAGTTACGACTTTAATACGTCGTAATGGCCTATACGGCTCCCGCCCTCCTCATTTTGTTCAACATGACTGCCGCCATTTTCTGCGCGATGGGGCAACTTCTGCAGTTGACAATGGCTTGTGATGAGCCCTATTTTTCCTGCGCAAGGGGGGTGTAGGGGTTGGGAAGACTTGTTGACGGCCACGTCTTGCCTTGTTCTGCAAAATGATGAAGACTTGTTGTGTGCTGTTTGGCACAACGGCAAAATGGCAAACAGTTTAAGCCATCTTTGCAGAAATGATCAACAAAATGAGTTGTTTTTGATGCAATGAAAGGAAATGGTTTGACAGCCCAAAAGGAGAAAAACAAAGTGCAATGTGAAGGAAAAACATGTGCATCCCGTTTTCAACTTGGGAGACATGTTAAAAACATGTTTATTCACTCAGGGCCAATAGTTTAGTATTAGCATAAGTGGAAAGCAAGGGAAATAGACAGAATGCACAGCAACCGTGTAGCGACAATCCGCAGCACCAGTTTGGGCTGCGGGGTATCCATGTTACACCATTAACCATACCGCCATTGTGTGACCGAGAGAGGTTACCCCGGAATCCACTGTGTGACTGAGAAGCGTGACCACTGGGCCTGCCAGCTGTGGTCTTTGCATGCTGCAGCATGGCCGTGGGTAGCAAACTATTGGCCCACTACCCATTTGCATGAGAAGCCGACCGAATGGCGACCCAAGCGCACGAAAGCCCACTTTCGTTAGAGTGGTGGTACAGCACCCTCCACGCCGAGGTGGCGAAGGCGGGCGCAACCCTCGCACTCTTCAGCACCGGCCTTTTCGCAGGAAGGCGACCGGAAATGGAGGGTGCGCGCCATCCTCCATCGGAAGGCGCCGCATCGTGTGACAGCGGAGGAGCCAATGACGGGCAGGTTGGGAAGCCGAACGGTGGAGAGGGACGGCGCGAAGGAGGCGAGCATGGAAAGGGATACATGCAGACCAGGAAGTGGGCGAATGGCAGAGTGGATGGATGGATCCAACCCGTCCGATCTCGAGAATCGAGCCGTGCGCCGTGACGGGATGCAATCGCTGCCAGCGACCAAGCAGCTTGGAGTGCGCTCGGCGGAGGAGCAGGCTGCCGGCCTGAGTGGGGAAGCCTACCTCGAGGCAGTCACGCAATGGTTGGCAGACCATGGGGCGGAGGTGGCGCGGAAGCGGGGTCCACAACTAGAGAAAGAAACTGGCGAGGAGGTACTCCTCGTCCGGTTCGACATACCGTTTACTGCGGAGTACGAGGCAAATAGTGCGGCTGGATTGCAGAGGTTGAACTACCATTGGGCGAAGTTCAACGGACTTGAGGATCGGCTAGTGCAAGCCTACACGGGTCGGATAGTGGATGTGGCGTAAGGAGAGAAGCGCGGGCGGAGTGAGGAGGACGCAGGGGCTAGAACGGAGTGGAAGCAGTCACGGACCGCGGAGTGAGGGTGTGGTGGAACCCGGTTAGCTGTGTTGTGTAGTGGGATAGTTAGGGTAGGTAGTGACCAGTGTGTGAGGTACCGGGTTAGCGGTGTAATTCGTCCAGGGGAATAGTATAACAAACCGGGAAGAGGGAGAGTGGGAGAGACCTCAGCATGGGTATAAAGGGGTTATTGTTAGTCTGGGACATGAAACCTTTGTCGAACAAAGCCGTGTAACGAACATCGGTTGACAGAACCCTTTGTTGCCTCTTTGTTACTACCTGTTACTACCCTTTGTTACCTGAATCTGTGTTTTGGTTTGAGGAGACTGGCAACCGGCTTAGCTGGCCTATAAATACGAACAGTGCATGCCAGATGGGGGGCTAACGCCCTGGCTATTGGAGATTCACCGAAGGTCAGTTCTGTCTAACCGGGAGTAGGAGGTAAGTGAGGCTGTGTGTTTCACATATGACGAAGGGCAGGGTCAGTGCCTACCAAGGGGCTTTTTAAATATAGAATGCAAATTACTGCATGTATTTGATGTTTCACATGTGTGTATAGAAATTATGTAGTAGGTGCTTACATGAAAGAATGCTACACTTTTCTATAGTGAAAAAGTCCTTGAAAGGTTGCTGATTGCGGGGCTGGAGTGTGTGAGTGTCAAACTGGTCCATCCCGGTCTGATTTGTTTGCACCGACAGATTTATGGTGTGGAAGTTAAGGCCAGAATTTTATGATACATACGTTTTGGAAATACTTACGTTTAAAACCCGTAGGAAAGTTTTATATATTTCTCAGCCATTATAAAAGTGGAAAGTTGGCCAAGGGCTGGCATGCCCTGGTGTGTATGGCTGACCATTACCTGCACATAGCAGATGTGAATGAAGCTCTCTTTGAGTTAGCATCTTGTGCATTCCGAGGGCAGTAGTTTTCTGCCCAGTTTTATACTAACCACCACTTATTTAGTGATTGGACGTTGTATTGTACTGTGACGGGCAATTAGATGACTTAGATGAGTTAGATGTGTTCATCTGAGTCTCGAAATGTGTTAATCATGATCGCCATATTCATCTTGTTAAATGGGCCAATTTTCGGTATAATGAGGTAATTAAAGCAATCTAGATCATTTAGTCCATTCTGACCATTTGGGGCAATATTCCTTGATGGAACCGGTGTGATTATGAACATTATAGTCTATTATGATGTGTTGCGCGGTCATGGGCAGATGGGAACCGCAAGAAAGTGGTGGAGTACACTCCAAGGGATTATGGGGTTGATCCGGTGTGGTGTAAAGCACAGGGGGTAGTATGTTTCTCTAGTAATTGGGTTACTGGGAGGTTAAAGTACAATGAACAATGCGGTTGAATATCTCATATAAAAGTAGAGTCCATTAGGAGCTCATAGGTTCTTGAACCACCTCCATTGGGTTAGCGGTAGAGGAGTTATGGTTAGATATATTACCAGTACTTTAGACTCTATCGCCGGAACCGTATTGGGGGATGAGATACAATCGCATGGGTCCGTATGCTGCATTGTCACGTGATCCGGGCAGAGGCCACCCTCTCAAAGGGGCGACCTCCTGTCTGACTGTAATTCTCCATTCTCTCGCCCACTCCGCGCACCCCGCGGCTGTACCCGCGAGCCGCACGGCGCTGCGCATCCACAGCGCGCCCGGCCGCCCCGCGCCCGGCCATCCGCAGGCCTGGGCCCACACTGCGCACCCCGAAGGAGCGAGCGCCCCGGACAACCCGCCGGTCATCCGGCGGAGGAGGCCCATCCGGGCCGATTGGGCGCCGCGGCGGGAGCCTCGCCCGCAACGAACCGAAAACCACGCCAAGTGGTTTCGGAGCCGGCGGGCGCGGACGGCGGAAGCGCGCCACGCGGCGCGAGAGCACAAGGGGGGCCCCATCCCGTCCAAGGGGGTTCCCCATCCGGGAGATCCGAGGAGAGGCGGCCGGCCAGGCGCCCCGCGAGGGGGCCTGAATCGGCCAGAGGGGACGCTGCGCGCCCGGCCCCGTGGGGGGAGGCGCATTGTTGTGCTGTTTTCGCAAAGGATCCGGGCGAGCGCGGGGGGGTTGCATTACCCCGCGAGATCGCCGCGGTTGGAGGCGGGGGGCGGCGCATTGCCGCAGAATCTCGCGAGCTGGGCCGGCGGTGGGGAGGCGCGGACTGGGCGCGACCGGCCCCGACGGCGGGGAGGCGCGATTGGCCGCGTAGGCCGTTGGATCCGGCGGCGGGGAGCGCCAGGACCCCGGAGGGGGCGGTGCAGGAACGAGCGGCGGCCCGACCCCGACGCGGACTGCGCAGGGGGTGACTGGACCCTGCCACCGCGTGACGTGACCGTGGGAAGCGGCGGGAAGCAACCCGCGCTGTGTACTGCCGACCGGGGGGGCGCGGAATAGCGACCACGGTGGACGGGGGGCGGCGAGTAGCGACCCCTGGGAGCCGGGGGCTGTGCAATAGCGACCCCTGGTGGGGCGCCTGACTGGGGGGCTGCCCAGTAGCGACCCCTGCGTGGGGCTGGGCAGTACTTTGCAGTGTTTGGAACCTGGTGGAGTGGAATTGCAACCCGGCAGGCGGACGGCAGCTTCCTTGGAGAAGCTGAGGGGGTACCCTTGACCCTCTCAGCAGGTGGACAGCGGACAGCAGCATGCGGCAGCTTCACTGGAGAGGCTGAGGGGGTACCCTTGACCTCCTCAGCAGGTGGACAGCAGCCAGCAGCAGACGACAACAGCGGACTACAGCTTCTCTGGAGCAGCTGAGTGGGTATTCTTGACCCTCTCAGCAGGTGGAGAGCAGCTTCTAGCGACTTGACTGGAGTAGCTGGGGGGATTGTTTGCCCCTCAGCAGGTGGAGAGCATCTTCCTAGAGGACTCTACCGGAGTAGCTGAGGGGGTTGATTGCCTCTCAGCGGGTGGAGAGCAGTTCTCTACGACTGGAGCTGACATCCCTTACATCCGCCCTACGACGTATTGCGGAGTACGACAGCTCCCCAAGAGGCTCAGTAGGGTGCCTGAACACCAGAGCCTAATCTACAGAGGCCAGTAGGGTGCCAGTGCACCAGGCCCAGGGCCCTCCGAGCGGGCCAGTGATAGTTTGGGGGCCGTCCCACTCCGTTAGGGCACTTGGCCAGGAGGTCGGGGGGCGAAGGGCTGAGAGTCACGGACTTTACCTGACAACTGTGAAGGGTTACAGGCCCGCCTGGTGGCAACAGTACCTTATCCAGAAAAAAGGCTGACCCCAGGTTGAAGCCGGCGGCCGCCCCACAGTTGTTAGGGGGGTGCCAGTAGAAGTGGGTAGACGGGACACGGACCGGCTTGCACCTTACATAGCCCCCCAGGCGGCGGTCAGAGGGGGAGCTCTTGGTGCCTATCGCTCACGACACAGGACGGTAGAAGAGCGGCCTATAGTGCTGCGCAGACACTTCTACTATTCCTAGCCTAGACCAGTGCCCCCGAGCTGCCATCCGGGCGAGGTGTGGCGGAGGGGCTTCGAGCGGGTCGGGACGTGAGGCAGTTGTGTGGCCGTTCCCCGGGAAGTCCTCCCCAGGCAAGGGGGACAGGGAAGGTTCAGTTTCTGATCAACCGGTGGCATTCCCGGGGGTGTGGCAGGGAAGCCTCTCTTTTGAGGGGTGAGTAAAGTACTCTTTGAGTATTCTTAAATTCCCTGTTGCTAACCTAGGAAGAAACTGGTTGTAAAGGGCTGTTCTGGAACTGTTGTGGTGAAGCCACTTGGCACTTTGTTGGTTGGGGAAGTATAGTACCCACTGACTTGGAGACGTCATTTGGTGGATCCTGGGGCTTCTCTGAGCGATATCAGGGACTACGCTCTGGGATATACCCAGAGTTGGACCTCCGTGTGGTCAAACTACCGACTACATCAGTATCAGCACCAGTATCATCAGTCAGTCTTCATCATTTTTATTGGGATTATTGGGGATTCTTCCTGCATTCGGTATTTCATTCTGCATTCTGCTGTTTTTGCGTGAGTGACCAGCCATGGCGGATATATGGGATCCATTGGCATTTTTGTGGTCGGAGATGGAGGAGGCTATGGGTCCTGAGGTTGTTCTCTCTGTGTCTTGCCCTGCAGCAGTGACTTGTAATGTGCCCAGAGGTGGGCCCGGCCAAATGGCATAGGAACGGGAACGGGAACGGTGTCCGTCCCCGTCCCAGGAACGGACCCGTCCCCGTCCCCGTCCCAGTCCGTCCCAGTCCGTTCCAGTCCGTTCCTGGGCCGTTCCTCAGGAACGGAATTGGGCCGGATCTGGGCCGGGCCGGAACGGAGTTGGAACGGGTCCGTTCCTGCCCAGGGACGGGTCCGTCCCGGCTCAGGAACGGGCCCATTCCTGACATGGAACGGCCCCGTCCTTGTCCATTCAGGTCCGTTCCTGGCGTGGTTTTCGGTTCGATGCGGGCGATGGCGCCCGCCGAGACGCCCAATGAGGCCGCGGGGCCTCCTCCGCCGGATTGCCGGCGGGCTTTCCGGGGCGCTCGTGTCTTCGGGTACGCAGCGTGGGCCCAGGCCGCAGGGATGGCCGGGCGCGGGGCGCCGGCGCTTAGCAGGTGCGTGGCGCCGGCGGGTCATGGGTGCAACTACCGGAGGCGCCGAAAGACAGAAACAACGGTTACAGTATTGCATCTGGTGGTCGCCCTTTTGGGGTGGCCACCAGCGCGTGTCACGTGACAATGCAGCGCACCGTATCTATCATGTCCAGCGATAGTATCTCATCCCCCAATACGGTCCAGGAGAGGGCCCTAAAGTACTAGATATTCAACTAACCATATCTCCTCAACCGCTAAGCCAATTAGGGTGGTTCAAAAACCTATGGACTCCTAACAGAGTCTACTTTCACCTGAGATACCATAATCACTGTACACTCCACTTCCCAGCTCCCATATAGAGAAACATTAACTACCCCCTGTAGTTTACACCACAGTACTTCCCCCTTGGGGTAGTTTCGCCCTCGAAACGTTCGGCGAACCAGTGGACTTAATTATCCTCTACTGGTTTGTCCCTCTTAATCATCTTCTTCAGTTCCTCTGGGTAAGTGAAGTTCTCTTCTGGCGTCCAAGAGGCATTATCCAGTGAATAATCCTTCCACAACACCAAAAACTCCTTTTGCCTCTTGGAACTGGGGCCGGTCCACCGCCAACGCAGTAACTTCTCGATCTCATACGGCTCATCCTCCTCGGGCTCCAACTCCTCCACCTGACCAGATGTAGTGGGTTGCGTCCAAGTACTCGTCCTGAACGGGCGCAGCAAGCTGACATGGAAGATATTGTGGATCTTCCACTTTTCTGGTAAGTCGAGCTCGTAGGCCACTTGTCCCACCCGACGGACAACAAAGAATGGCCCAACGAACCGCTTCTTCAGCTTCCGGATCGGTGCATTTTTCATTTTCAAGTGCTCTGTCGAGAGCAGCACCTGATCCCCACTACTAAACCTCTGTTCCCTTCTCTTCTGATCGGCTTGCATCCTCATTCTGTCCTGAGCCCGATGCAGAAATTGAACCGCTGTAGAGAAGTTCCTTTTCATCCGCTCCACAAATTGGTTGACTCCTTCAATCAAAGTGGAGTCACTGTCGCGGATAAGGTCCATCGGAGTACACGGATGGAAACCATAATTCAGATAGAATGGCGTGTACCCGGTGGCCTGCGTTGGACTGTTGTTGATGACGAACTCTACGGTGGACAACAATCGCTCCCAGTTCGAACCTTCCTGCCCGGCGTGCAGTGTACAGCGCAGCACCATCTCTACCACCCTATTCATTGCCTCAGTTTGACCATCTGTTTGAGGGTGGTAGGCACTGGACATCCTCAAGGTGCTTCCCAGAATGTTCCACAGCTCCCGCCAAAACTTGGACACAAAACGGGGGTCCCTGTCACTCACGATGGAACGAGGAATCCCATGCAATTTTCCCACTGAATTCCAGTAGACTCGGGCAGTATCAGCAGCCGTAATAGTCTGCTTGACTGGTGCAAGGTGCACCATCTTTGTGGCCCGATCTACGATGGTGAGAATTCCATCGTTCCCTGCCTCTGATTTAGGCAACCCCATTATGTAGTCCATGCTGACATCTGCCCACTTCTGTTCTGGGAGTTTGAGAGGCTGTAAAAGTCCAGCTGGCACACGGTGGACGGCTTTCTCTTGTTGGCACACTGGGCACCCCATGACAAAGTCACGAATGTCTAGGGTGTGCTCGGGCCAATAGAAAGAACGCTGTATATTTTTCAATGTCTTGTGGTAGCCAAGATGGCCTGAATAAGGGATTTCATGTAACTCCCTTAGAATTTGCTTTTTGATGTCTGGCACATCTGGCACCACTAGCCGCCACTGTGTCCTTCGGTGCTTGTCGCTGTCCCTCATCTCTAGTAATCCACCTGACAGCCGGTAGGTTCGATCACCAATAGTAGCGTCGCTGCCCTGGGCTGATTCCAGTTGGGATAGAATATCAGCCCAGCGAGTGTCTTGATAAAGTCCCCTTTTAATCCCCTCTCTCATATCTCTCGCCAATGAAATTCGGGACCGGGCGACCAAAATTGATGGTCCCGAACTTTCCTCCTGACCCGAAACTGGGGTCACCTCCGGACGCGTCTTTGCAAAAATCTGATCCAATTTCTTTTGAATGCCGTTGTCAGACTTGTCTTCTCCCAATAATAGCCTTTTGACCAACGACTCTTCCTCCTCCCGGACGTGTACCATTTCTTTAACGTCCTTGAGACTTCTCCGGGTGAGGAAATCTGCGGGGTTTTTCTTGCCTGGTATATGGACCAGGTCACAATCATACCCCTGAAGAACCTGAACCCACTTCCAAATCCTCCTATTCATAGCGGGTTGATTTGGTAGGTTCTTCAATGAGTCGTGGTCTGTCTGGATGGTGAAATGACGGCTGGCAAGGTAATGCCGCCACTTCCCCACTGCCCAAACGATTCCCAGCAGCTCCCGTTCATATGCCCCATATCTTGTTTCAGCAGGATTCAGTTTGCGGCTCTCGTAGCAGATTGGTTGTAATCTTGAGCCAAAGTCCTGCTGCAAGATTGCGCCTACCGACACTTCTGATGCATCTGTTGTGACGGTGAATTCGCGCTCAAAGTCGGGGAGCTGTAGTACTGGGGCGGTGACCATAGCCTTCTTTAGCCCATTAAATGCCTTCTCCTCCTGGTCACCCCAGACCCAAGGCTTATCCTTTTTAGTTAGGTCAGTCAAGGGGGCAGCTATCTCGCTGAACCAGCGAATGAACTTCCGGTAGAAGCTGCACAATCCCAAGAATGACCTAACGTCCGTGACGGACTCGGGCGTCGGCCAATCCAAAATCGCCTTGACTTTCAATAAAGACGGTTTGATGCCGTCCTTCCCAACATCGAAACCAAGGTATTCGACCTCGGTTCTGAAGAAGTCACATTTTGGTAGTCGCCCAAAGAACTTCTCCGACCGGAGTCTGTCCAAAACTGCCTTGATGTGCTTCAAATGTTCCTCCTTGGTACGACTGTATATCAAAATGTCGTCCAGGAAGACTAGCACGAATTGATCAAGGCCATCTCTCAGCAGATGATTCATGATCCGCTGAAAGGTAGCTGGCGCATTGCAGAGCCCAAAGGGCATGACCGTATACTCGAATGAACCGTATCTGGACACGAAGGCAGTCTTGTGAATATCTGCCTCTTTCACCCTGATCTGGTGATACCCAGAGGACAGATCAATCTTTGTGAAATACTGCGCCCCGTGCAGTCGGTCCATGAGTTCGTCAACCTTCGGGAGAGGGTACCGATTTTTGGTCGTTATCTTGTTCAATGCCCTATAATCAATGCAGAGTCGCCACTTGCCATCCTTCTTGGGGATGAATAGCACTGGCGCTCCGTACGGGCTGGTGCTGGGCCGAATCCACCCCTGATCCAGTAAGTTATTGATTTGGTGCTTGAGCTCATCTAGCTCTGCCACACTCAGCCTGTATGGGCTTTTGTGAGGTGGCGTCTCCCCTGGCGCCGTATCAATTTCATGATCCACGATTCTCTTCGGGGGTGGCCCGTATGGCAGCTTGTCTGGGAAAACTTCTTTGTACTCTTCCAAAATTCCCTTGAGTTCTTCCCGTACAGCTGGGTCGGCCTCGTTCACTTTCTTTCGGATAACTTCCTCAATCGGCACCTCTGTTTTCACTGGACCGGTTTCCTTCATCAACCGGCGTCTCTCTCCCTCAGTACGGCCTTTGGTGGCACCAACTTTGACCTTTGATTTGCCCCTTTTGTCCTTAGACAATTCTGTTGGCCGCAACAGACACAGGAACATAGGTTGGTCGCTTTTGTTCGCCCTCTTTGCCGCCTGCCTCATTGACATAAAGTCGATTTTGGGGCGAACAGGTTGGCTGACAATACGTCCAGCCACCTTGACTTTCCTCCTGTGCACGCCATTGGATTTGTCCCTCGAGGTTTCACTCACATTTGGAGTTTCATTTGGCAAAAAATTGTCTGCTACCTCCCCCTGGGGAGACTCAACCGCCCTCGGTGAGTCCTGCCTGGTCGATGATTGACGACCTGGCAGTTGCGCCCATTGATTCACCGTAGGAGTTGGTTCCCAAAATGATGGGGAACTCAACCGGGCTAGTTGTTCACCCCATTTTCCATCAGGATTTGGAGCAGAGTCATTTCCGAGAGAGTGGAATGCGTGCTGAAGACCGGTTAAGCCACGGTCAACAATTTTGCATGAAGCAGATTCAGATGTCTTCATTCCCTGGATAACCTCCAATTTGTCCCCATTTCTCAGAACCAGGGAATTTGTCCTCCAATCGACTAGTGGATTAACGGTATCCAACCAGTCCCGACCGAGGATAACTTGGATGCCCTCCATCATAGGCACCGCTGTCAAAGACACCCTGCTGACCATTGATCCGATGCATAGCAGCACGTCCGGTGCAATTCCTGTCGAGACGACAGTCTTGCCATTTGCCAATTCCAGCGAGGAATATGCACCAATGAAAGATAATGGTGGTCGGGTTTGCAAGTGCTCACTCACAAATGACCGAGTGGCACCCGAATCCACCAATGCTGACACACGTGTGTCATTTATCACTGCTCTCAGGACGAGGAGCAGGTGATCCTTGCCTGTGGTCCCCGAGTTTGACTTCCTCGCAGCAGTGGGATCCACAGATGCTTCCGTCCTCTCAACTAGGCACTTGGGGACCCCCACCAATTCTGATAGGGATTCCTGCACCTTTTCAGGCGCCCCATCTTGCCCCTTGGAAGCATTGTTTTCCTCAGCTTGGCGTGTACGGCGACGTCGCCTTCTTTCCACCTTGCGCCTCCACTTCCTCGACCATTTTTGGCGCCTTTGTTGCCACTTGCTGAGAAACACAGCACAAATGGTCCATCCTCTCTGGCAAGACTGGACCAGACGTCCCGGACGCTTTCCTGACTGGCCAGAGTGAAGACCAGTCAGTCTCCCTGCCGATGCTGCGGGGAAACGTCCATCCGACACGGCGGATTGCTGTTCCGCCTCCCGATCCATCTGATCGGCCATTGTCCTTAATTGTTTGCTGGTGGCCATCACAGCCACCTTGGGCTTCCTCTGAATCCTCCCTCGTCCACGATGTCCAGACTCTCTAGACTGATTCCCCGGGTGGAAACATGGGTCAGTCGGTAGAGAGGGGCGAGGTTGTCCAGCATGCCCATGCTCGCTATAAGATCTCTGGGAACATCTCCTTCTATTTTGAGCTTTTGGTGGTGTTCTCAAAATTTTGCTGGTGTTTCCTGCATGTTTGCCTCGTTTGTTCGCTTCACTCTGCTGGTCACTCTCAACCTTGCCATTGAGTACATCTTCCATGCATGCGACCAATAATTCTGCATCGGCTAGAGTCTTCGGGGCGGTCTTCATGGCCTCATAACGATAAGGCTCCCTCAAACCGGAGATCCACATGTGCAGAACCGTCTGCTCGTGTATTCCTGGTACCCGGTGCCATATGGATCTGGTTCGTGCCATGTATGTGCACGCATCTTCCCCCTTCTTCTGTGATAACTTGAGGAGTTTGGTTCTGGCGCGACTCTCACGAATAGGAGACTCAAAACGCGCCCTCAACAACCCCTTCAGCTCCTCAAGTGACTCTGGCCTCTCCTCTCTACGCGAGATACACTCTGCGTCCCACCACTCTCTAGCAGTACCCGCCAATAATAAAATGACGAAGACGATCGCCTGCTGCTCAGAACAAGGAACGGCATCCAAATAATCCTCTACTGTTCTGAGCCAGGACACAAAGTCCTGCCCTCGCTCTCCCGTGAAAATTGGGGGCTTACGCGGTCTGAGATGACCCGCGTAAGGCGAGGCTGTGTGGTCAGGCAACGTCTGTCTGTGCGGCTGAGTGAACATCCACTGACTCCGCATATGTGGCGAGTACGGCTGTCTACTCGTACATGCTCCTGTCCCCGATACAATACGATCTACGTGCTGCTCCATGGATAAAATACCAGCATGTAGTGGGGACTGAGGCCGTAGCTGTGCATCATCAGCTGCCTCGGATACGGACACAGTACAAGTCACTGCTGCAGGGCGAGACACAGAGAGAACAACATCAGGACCCATGGCCTCCTCCATCTCCGACCACAAAAATGCCAATGGATCCCCTCTATCTGCCATAGCTGCTCACTCACGCAAAAACAGCAGAATGCAGAATGAAATAATGAATGCAGGATGAATCCCCAATAATCCCAGCAAAATACAACCGAACAACTGAAAGAATGATGATGATGACTGAAGACTGATAGTGCTGACTGAACTGAATAGACTGAGCGTAGACCGTAGTCAAAGGCTTTTCGGAAGCCTCCAATACCAGGGCTATCCTGGTGCGTAGTCTCTACATCGCTCAGAGAAGCCCCAGGATCCACCAAATGACGTCTCCAAGTCAGTGGGTACTATACTTCCCCAACCAACAAGGTGCCAAGTGGCTTCACCACAACAGTTCCAGAACAGCCCTTTACAACCGGTTTCTTCCTAGGTTAGCAACAGGGAATTTAAGAATACTCAAAGAGTACTTTACTCACCCCTCTAAAGAGAGGCTTCCCTGCCACACCCCCGGGAATGCCACCAGTTGATCAGAAACTGAACCTTTCCTGTCCCCCTTGCCTGGGGAGGACTTCCCGGGGAACGGCCACTCAACTGCCTCACGTCCCGACCCGCTCGAAGCCCCTCCGCCACACCTCGCCCGGATGGCAGCTCGGGGGCACTGGTCTAGGCTAGGAGCAGTAGAAGTGTCTGCGCAGCACTATAGGCTGCTCTTCTACTGTCCTGTGTCGCGAGCGATAGGCACCAAGAGCTCCCCCTCTGACCGCCGCCTGGGGGGCTATATAAGGTGCAAGCCGGTCCCGTCTACCCACTTCTACTGGCACCCCCCTAACAACTGTGGGGCGGCCGCCGGCTTCAACTTGGGGTCATCCTTTTTTCTGGATAAGGTACTGTTGCCACCAGGCGGGCCTGTAACCCTTCACAGTTGTCTAGGCTGGTCAGGTACAGTCCATGACTTTCAGCCCTTCGCCCCCCGACCTCCTGGCCAAGTGCCCTAACGGAGTGGGACGGCCCCCAATCTATCACTGGCCCGCTCGGAGGGCCCTGGGCCTGGTGCACTGGCACCCTACTGGCCTCTGTAGATCAGGCTCTGGTGTTCAGGCACCCTACTGAGCCTCTTGGGGAGCTGTCGTACTCCACAATACGTCGTGGGCGACTGTAGGGGTAGCTCCAGACTCCACGAAGCTGCTCTCCACCTGCTGAGAAGGTCAAGAGTACCTCCTCAGCTGCTCCAAGGATGCTGCAGTCGGTTGTTGTCTGCTGTCCACCTGTTGAGAGGGTCAAGGGTACCCACTCAACATCTCCAAGGAAGCTGCCGTTCGCCTGCCGGGTCGCAACTCTGCTCCACCATGGTCCAAACACTGCACAGTACTGCCCACTCACACGCAGGGGTCGCTATTGGGCAGCCCCCCCGTAAGGGCCCCCTCCAGGGGTTGCTATTGCACAGCCCCCCCGGCCACAACCCCCTCCAGGGGTCGCTATTCCACACCCCCGGCACCCAGGGGTCGCTACTCGCCGCCCCCCCATCCACCGGGTCGCTATTCCGCGTCCCCCTGGTCGGCAGTACACAGTGCGGGTCGCTTCCCGCCGCTTCCTGCGGTCACGTCACGCAGTGGCAGGGTCCAATCACCCCCTGCGCAGTCCGCGTCGGGGTCGGGCTGCCGCTCGTTCCTGCACCGCCCCCTCCGGGGTCCTGGCGCTCCCCGCCGCCGGATCCAACCGCCCACGCGGCCGATTGCGCCTCCCCGCCGCCGGGGCCGGTCGCCCCCGGTCCGCACTTCACCCCACCGGTCACAGCTTGCGGGATGCGCGGCAATGCACCGCCCCCCGCCGCCAACCGCGGTGATCTCGCGGGAGAATGCTCCCCCCTGCGCACACCCGGATCCTTCGCGCAAACAGCAAAAACATGTGCCTCCCCCCACGGGGCCGGGCGCGCGGACTCCTTCCTGGCCGATTCAGGCCCCTCGCGGGGTGCCTGGCCGGCCGATGTTCCTCCGATCTCCCGGATGGGAGCCCCCCTCCGACGGGATGGGGCCCCCCTTTTGCTCTCGCGCCGCGTGGCGCGCTTCCGCCGTCCGTACCCGCCGGCTCCGAAACCACTTGGCGTGGTTTTCGGTTCGATGCGGGCGATGGCGCCCGCCGAGGCGCCCAATGAGGCCGCGGGGCCTCCTCCGCCGGATTGC
>CAJHUC010001141.1:0-85772 GCA_905146915.1 Ostreobium quekettii
TAACGCTCTAAGAAAAATGCGGAGCAAGAAGCGTAGGTCAAATTGTTTGATGCGGAAAGGTCGAATATACTATGGTAGTTAATTGCCGATGGAGGCATATTTTAGCGCAGTAACACTGGAAGTGGGCCAATGGCATGCGCTCTCTTCCGTGAGATCCAATCGCGAGGGTGGTGGGCATTGGTGGTCTTGTTGCCTTTTGGTGTCTTGCACGTAGAGTCCTCCATGTTCCACGCATCCAAGGTGCGATGCGACGTGCAATGTGAGCCATTTTAGATCCCAAGGTGGAGGCTGCAATGATCCAGCTGCCGTGTCCACGGCCAGCTCCTGTCTCTCCCATTGGTAGAGGGAGCTTCTCCCATGGAGAAGGAAGCCATGAACGGTCACGGCGTCGTCGACATTGAGTTTCTGTTGGCAACAACGCAATTGGGATGCATGCATTTTATGGGCATCCTCACGAATCGCAATTGGCCGCGAGCTTCCGAATCTCTGTTGTGGTGTCGGTGGGCACAGGCTACGGTCTTGGCATGTTTCAACCAGATTGAGGGCATCCGCCACCTGTCAGAGCTCACCATTTGTCATGTGTCCTGCTGACCCAAAGGGGAAACGTGCCACGTCCAAAAGGCGTCAAATGCCCATCTTGAACGGAATGTGCCAACGTACAACAACTGAGAGAATCAATGCGTTGCAATGCAGCATGCAGGCGCCTTTTCAGCTGTTGCTAGATTCGAAGCCGCTAAAGATTATGCGCATTCCAAGAGGCTGGGCAGACAGTAAGTACTATCTGAATGCTGCAAAATTTTGCGTTTGCGTTAGCATATAACGCCACCACAATATTCATTTGCTTAAACCTTTAGGCTATTAACGGTGCATTTGAGACCTCAAAGTTTACACCACCGCCAGATCGCCTTAAATCACAAAACCCACAGTTTTGATCCTTGAATCTTGAATTTCCCCGCCCTTCTTGAAAGGTATTCTGGCCCCTCATGAAGAGGCCGATAAGCATCCGCAGCTGTCATCAACTTTCAGAGCCTTCATATACTCAACAGCACTTCCACCTCTTAGAAATAAACACAATACTGGGCCCTGGTGGTAGCAAAGCACGTGAGAAGACCCCATTCCCTCGCTTGCCGGCCTGTCTCAACGCATCCTCAATGTTGAGCACCCCTTTCTGTTCTGTTTCATGGCCCCAATCAGAACGCAAGACCCCGAAGATGTGCCCAGGCCACTGTCATTAGCATTCGGGAGAACATTTCAAATGTGTATATTGGAAATCCAAGAGCACTATTGACAATACCAAGCAATGGTTTTTGGCTATCAGGCCCATGTGATGCACCCCAGCTTGGCGTCCACTCATATCTTCGCAGAGAGCAATAGTCATATCTGTGTACTTCGGATGATATTAGCTCCTTTACTTGCCACCTGTGAAGGAGCGGCATTCATCTGGGCCTTCGATAGCGGAACAAGCCTTGGAGGCTTTCAGCCACTTTTTCTTCAAGTCCTTCGATGACCCAAATAGAAATTTGACGGCCTCCTTCTCTGGCAGAGCACATTCTCCTGCACATAGAAAAGAGAAATTCACAAGCAACTTCACAGACCAAGTTGACTCCTCAACGAGGCTCCGTGACGCGTCGATGTTGGTTTCCTGTCCAGTGAATTTTCTCGGAGCATCATAGTTGCTGCCAGCCACATTTCTTGTGGTACGCAATTATCGTCACTCTTGTGTATGTTACAGTTTAACCATGTTGCAAGACACGGGTGCCCGGCATTCGAGCAGTTTACTCAATGCCCATGAAATTCCAACCCAGGAGCCATGAGTGACGTCGACAAATATTCCAAGCCCAAATTGGACTGGATGCTGATACCGCTTGTCGACTCAAAACTGCAGCTCCAAGACGTGCAAAGGCATACCCAACCAAGTTCCTGCGTTTGCAATCCACAATCTAGCGAAAGTTGCCAAATTTCACACAGTTTTCAAACGTGCTTGAATTGTGATCGACTGGCAGCAAATCGTGCACTTGAAGTTTGATATCGTCTCAAATGAGAACAGTTGGATATCTTGGTCGTGTGCCCTTGGCGCCATTTTCCACCACAGTGCCACTTCCGCCGTGTCATCTCAAGCACGTGCGACCTCATGCACAAATCTCCCCTATCCATGAAAATCGTATCACTGACACCCCGCCCCAGTTTCTGCCGCCACGATACGTATTAGGGAATTCGCATCTGGGAATTGCCATGAAACGTGTATGCCATCTCACACAATTCCACACCTTCTCCGTCAATCTCGCAAGCACCCTTGCATGTGGAATCCGCGGGCATGGCGTCACATTTGAAGCTCATTTCCATAAGCTGACACAACGTGGATGTAGCATTTGGCGAAATCCAGCTTGAAGAGTCAAGGGTGAGGCCGGGTTCGCAATCTCCTGAGTCCCCTTCTTCGCAAGGAGGCACGCACGGAGAGACTTGCTCGCACGTTTGACTCTCCTGCGTCAAGGCGGAGAAAAACGCGAGCCCGAACACCTGCGGACCTTGAAAATTGAGAGTTGGCGAAGCACACCATTTATGCAACATTATGTAATATTTATGCAGCATTATGCAACATTTATGCATGGCGCGGTGACACTATTGTGGCAAGTCAGAAGCATTGTTCAACAGTATTGGAGAATGGAAACAGAAGACCTTTGTATGCTTCCTCCGTCCTCCATTAAATGTCCTCTATTCGAAAAACGAAATTGGTTACAGGGAAAGTCTCAAATGTACAAAGCAAGGTCAGAATCGAAAGTATTTGGTCCCAAGACCCTTGACTACCAATACTTGTGAAAAAATACTCATCCTCATTACCGCTGAGGCCCCTTCGAAATTGCCTAAGATTTGGCCCAAAACTGCGCATTCAGATTCAGCGCCGATTGGAGATCCGCGAGATTCTGAGTCGCTCCCGTCTCAGGCGTGCCAAATATCGATCTCCATCCGAGAATCCCGTTGTCGCGGCGTCAGCGATGACAGAAATCGCCACACTGCCTGATCTCCGATGCACTAGGAAAAAAAGGGCCAAATAACACTTTTGCGAACACACATAGAACACATTTCATCAAAGTTCTACACGCTAAGAACACAAAAATAACACAAACCCGTAAACTTTGTACACGTTTGAACACGTGTTATTTTGCCCTTTTTTCCCTAGTGATGTGAAGACTTGAAAGAAGCGGAAAACACCAGAACCCAAGACGCCCAAGCTTGGCCTCTATGCGAGCTATCACTCTTGAGCTTGTGCCATAATTTTACTCTGACATTGCGCCACGATTTATGCAAATAAGTACATAAGTATGTACTGCCTTCAAACCTTGGTAAATCTACAAGATATATGGCCTTGCCCTGATCAAGGCGTCTCCTGGCCTTTGACCATCACGTGTGCGTGTTGCAGTTAACACCCCAAACTTTGCAGCAAACTCCAATTCTTTTCCTTGCAAATTTCTGTTTGGGATCAAACCGGATCTTTAGCGCACACCAGACCAGCAAAGCACCCTTCTCTCATGGTCACAGTTGAGATCAATGCACCTCTTCTCAAGGCCAATGCAAACATGGTGTACCCCACACAATGCCCGGAAAAATGAAAAATTGCATTTCAGCTCCTCTCGGCATATCGCAAGAATGACAGCATCATTTGGAACGCTTGAAGGCTCCACGCATAGCTCTTGGTATGGTGCTTGGAAATTGCTTCAGTGAATTTTTCTGACCCATGCGTTTTCATCTCCATTTGTGCAAATTGGAAATGGGACAGGACTTGTAAAATAGAGATGGTATATGCATTTATATGTAAGTTCCTCCACATCGTCCTCGAAATGGACGGATCAGATGCCGCTGTAGAACAGAATATAGTTCTATAGTTCCACTCTAACAGGTTCCCGGATTCTCTGACACCGAAGCATGACCACCAAAACCTCATCAAATCTTGTCAGCACCGACGACGGAAGCATACGTGTATGTGTGTATATTCTGAGGATACACCTTTCCAACTTTTGGTACGCCGTAATGCTGGGATGTACCACACATCACAAAAAGGGCTCGCCCTGAATGCGCAATAAGATGCCGTGAGCGCCTCTATGCTAGGCCTCCCAGCCTGAGAGATGGGGCGCCTTGTGTGGATGGGGTGAGACTATTAATCTGTGGAGTCCTTCAAAGCAGCCAGGGCAGCCACCGATGCATTAGCAGCGGCACTTTTCTGCGCAGCCATTTCTGCCAGTTTGTGCGTTTTTGTGGGGAGAGGTGACCGTTGCATCCTTCCAATTTCTCATTACCTTCTCGCCACCTTCGGGCGCGCCTCAATGGGAATGGCGAGTCTAAAAATGAACTGATGATTCGAAGGTTATGCAGTCGGCGTGTCGCGGATACACACAATGTCAAGTGCCTGTCAACATGAAAACTCGATTATGCAACTCACCGCAGCCAGTGCTTCTGGATCCTCCTGACACAGTGCATCTGTTTCGTTCCTGCAGCGCGGTACGCATCTTCGTGAATTGATGCGAATGGCATGTGGCCTCAACCAATCAATTGCTTACTAATTGTCAAGAATGCCCCAATTTAATAGCAGCTTTGATGTACTCCAGAAGGAATGACACGATGGCGGCAAGCCATCCCATTTGTAACCTGCACAGTACGCGACAGTACTGGCAGGGACGCCACATACGTGTGCAATTTTCAATCAACAGCATTTAACATCATTTGAAATCTTTCACGCGCTTGCGTGCACGCTGCAAATCATGTCACTCGCTGAGTTCTAATAGCGCGACGTTGAGGCTGGGCCTCATTTGTTAATAGTATTACTGCTCAGCCAATGGTTCCAAGTACTGTACAATACTTGCTTGCCCCATTTTCCCCGACAGGGCGTTTCGATTGATCACTCGCTTGCACGTGAACATGACCGACCATTCGACCAATCGACCAGCACGATCAATGATCACGAGTCACACGTCTACCTTCAAGAAAGTACTGCAAAGTACTGACTGCAAAGCACCACTTCTTTCAAAACAAAGTTGTGCGTGGAAAAATACGCGCAACTGCCGCACTTACCACTGGCATCCTGGCAAGGCAAGGCATCTTGACTTTCCAGGCAGCGACGAGCACAGCGCCACTCGGATGAAGGCCACATATTGAGGCTCAAGGCAGTCGGCAATGTCGGCGATGAAATCACTGCCACATTCACTGGGCTCATCGGATTCATCAGATTCGTACCTGCAGACGGACGGCAAAAGAGGGTCAGCTCCGCACCTACTGTCCATTTCTTCGGCACAACATTGCGCCTGTGCAAACGCTGCAGTGTTTTCTTTCACCAGGAGCGACGTGGACGTGAAAGACTCCGAAAGGATGCAAATCTCAAAGCGATGCACTATGCTACTGGGAGAATTATGTGAGCGCGTGCAGCGAAATGTTTTAGAAAAAATTGCTGTCTTGACACCAATAACGCAAGCAGCAATGTACTAGATTCACGTGTTGTGTACAATATCCTCACAATGAGCAGTAATACACCAGCTCTATGGACAAATCGCGGAGACCGGCACGGCATATAACATCGAGATGCGGCGGATCAGAAATGGTTCACTCTGAAATCGAAACTCGGAAACACCGTCTCTTGTATGGTCTGCACGGCAACGTCATGCAAATCAAGTCAAATGATACTTTATTTTCCCAGACAATTATCGTATGAAACCCACAGCAAATTCTCAAATCACATATTCGATGATGCTATGATTCCACAGATACATGGAAGGAGAATGATGTGCACATAGACTGCTCAATGCAGTACCTTACCAATGAGCCTGACGCTGGTATCGATATGAACCATATGGTTTGCTGATTCTTATCAGCTGCTGATCTTTGCTGCAAAGTGCTACCAAGTAAAGCGAGCTCACCACAAGCATTCAGCAACGTCAAGGCAGTCATCCTTGGACAAGAGGTCTGAGCACATCTGCAAAACACAAAAACACAAAGCTACACTGTCGGGACAGAGATATGGCAGCTGGTCGATAGATTACTGCCATCTTGTAGACACTGAGTGCGGAGTTCATGGCATTACAAAGCGATCTTGCAACAAGTCCACTGGTGCGTCTACATGTTCAACACGGCAATTGGCATGCAAACAGTTATCGAGCACTGCACCAGATATTAGTGAGGAAGGTTTTACCTATCAGAGAGTTACATAGCGCCCTGCTTCACCACCACCACAATATTCCTATGTTAGTAAGCAACGCATAGAATGTTTCTATTTTTGCAAGCAGTGATGCAGAGCTCATTTGAAATACCAGTGTACCGAAGTATAGTCGCTTGATCCAAGTTACCATCTTGGTGTCAACGACAACAATATTGGGGTAAATTAAATGCAAAGAGCACCAAAGCCCCTTTGGTTGCCGAGTTGTCATGTCTTTTTAACATTATGCGTTGCTTTTATCAACGTATTCTCTCTGTATAGTTGTTTCATGCTTTGCTGTTGTGCAATAATGTACATTGCTTTCTTTACGATATTTGTGTATATTTGTAGTGCTTTCAATACCTTTCAACATCGCATCTTATCGCAATGGGCAGGATTGTAACCATCCTCGCAGATCCACGTGCAACGTGAGAAAACACACGAAAGGCAGACACACGGTAACGCTTTCAAATCGCGCTGCAAAATAATGCCTGGCTAAACTGCACTCAATTCTCAAACTGGCCAACAACAATTTATGGCGGTCTATTGGTCCTCGACATGCTCATCAATAGAGTACTGTCACACTTACATTGTCCGAATCAATAAAAAAATTTGGGCACAAAGGGCGGGATATGTGGTCATGCTGTGAATCCGCTGTGCAATTATTCCAACCAAAAAGTAGTTGGCTATCTTATGTGATACTGACGAAGGCAGGCAGGGTCGAAGGGTGGCGATCCCTGAACGGGAATTGTACGCTCGAGTCCACGGCAACGGCTTACAGCCGAGGCAAACAGACAACAAGCGTTCTGTCTTTTATATTCAGTTTGTTCATCAACATCCTTAATGCAATCCCTAACGCTTCATCATTTTTTCATACATTCAATTATCAATAACACTCAATCAGTTCCAGCTGTAACAATACTACAGTTCGTAAGTGCAATGACTTGTGATCGCGGTCATCATGAATATGGTGTTCACTTACATGCAAGTACAGATTGGAGGAATAACCATAACAATGACGGAATAATAGCCCAACATTACATGGAATACATCCTCACAATAAATGCACTTTTAGGAATGCACTAATGCACCATACATTCGGATGCACATTAACATACAACGCAAACATGCATAAGCATGCCAAAACCACCCTCACCTCAAGAGCTGTGAATACACGCGAGACTTCAGAATCTGGAGCTTCCGACCCAAGGCGGGGTTGGCAAGAATTCTCAGCCCAATAGCACAGTGGCATATCGGACTGCAGCAACTTCCTAGCTGCAGATATTTCCGACGGAGCTGTGACCTGGATAAAGCACAAAACCAAAATATCAAAGTGCCGAATGTGCAGCCACGTGCCATAGTAAAGTACACGGGCCAGTATCTCGACCTGCCATGAGAAATCAACCGAGGAATAATTGCTGTACACGCAAGTCGAAGGAGAACAGGCTGCATCGTGCTCAGTGCAAGTGATGCACGAGAAGCATGCCGGACTTGTATTTGAAAGCATGCCTGCACAGGCTTGCTAACTCGCAAAGCCTCGCCAGGGTGCAGGCTGACTAATCGTGTATACACAGATATGCAGCACTCATGCAAGGCAGCTCGGCACAAAGGCGTGCTCAGTGCAAATGATGCACGAGAAGCATGCCGGACTTGTATTTGAAAGCATGCCTGCACAGGCTTGCTAACTCGCAAAGCCTCGCCAGGGTGCAGGCTGACTAATCGTGTATACACAGATATGCAGCACTCATGCAAGGCAGCTCGGCACAAAGGCAAGGTAAAGGCAAGGTGATGGCGGTCTGTTATAGATTCACCAGAATTGACTAGTTGCGGGCATCCTACACATGGGTTTAGTGAACGCTATGTAACTAAGGAACTCATCAGCAGCAGCAGCATCAAGCCCGTCATTGCTGGAAGTGTGTTTGTGCACATTAATTGTTGTGTCAGTCATACAACACTGCTACTCAAGACGCAAAAGTATGACAATAACAGAATCCTGCAAGCAAATGCTGGATGATGACCTATGGCAGATCAAGAAAGTTCTCACAGTAATCTTCTCAATACACATTGTAGGCTTTTCGGGTGAAGTGTGCAGGACAGTTAGTACTTTGGAGAGTCTGCGCAGAAGCTTGAGGTGCTGTCGTTGCAGCTGTGGTGGCGCGACGAGGTGCTCGGCTCCTGCAGCTTCAACGCCTCTGGCAATGGCAAGAGAGAGGAACCACAGTGCACTCCACCAGAGGGAGCCCTGCCTCTGACGCCCCATTGGCACCTGGGACACAGGCAGTAATTGGTCAACAACCAGGCAGAGCATCCATCCAGAGCTGCAGAATTCTGCTCGAAAGCAAGGGCAGGGCTCCCGATTGGTTTGCATTTCAGCGGTTGGTGCATTGCCGATGCATGATATGCAGCCATTCAGCAGGGTTGGACACATGACCACCACAAAAAATGTTGAGTGCTGTCTTCGTCTGGTTGGCTTGTTGATAATGTTGCAAACATCAAGATGTTGAAGTGCATCATGAATGCAAGCTCCAAATGAAATGGTGATGGGGAGTACAGGAACGGCATTTGACAAATTGGTGTCGAAAAAAGTCTGTTCTGGGAATAGCTTGCGAATGCAGTGGCGCAGTGGTTTCCCTTGTGCACTGAGACCGAGTCGCTGCAGGACACTAATGTTTCAAGCATGTCAGCCATAAGACATAGCATGGTGCACTTTGACCTTTTGTCCACGTTGGGCGTGTAAACCATCTCGTTTTAAAGTCCAAATAGCGCAATTCACAACACAGAATGCCCCAATCTTCTTCCCTTTGGCATCTCGGGCAAAATTCCCGGACAGCCCCCGGGGGCGCAATCCTTTGCAGCCGATCTACCCCCACACGTCGCCACAACAGGAGTCCCATCCGCGACAACCCGCGGGGGACAAAGTCCGTCCGCGAGTCGAACACCGTCCGCAAGACACAGTCAGCAAGCGGCCGAACTTCGCGAACGGCCACAGTGACGCAGCGTGGCAAACGCACAGCGGCGGCTCGTTTGCGCGTCTCCTTGCCGGCCGCAAGCTATTTGAGCTCCAGCGCCACGTGCAAGCAAAAATCGCCCTCAACGAGTGCCGCTGTGTGAAGAAAACGGTCACATCTCCAACCCAGAGAGATTCGAGCAAGGCACGCGCAAGGACACGCCATGCCACGTGCAGGGGCGGGGCCCAGCCAAGGTCCAACAAGGGAAAAAGGTTCGCGATTCCGTCAGCGCCGGAAATACAAACAACCCAGAGGCTCTTCCAGGGGCCACAGCCCCCACCGGTCCACGGACGCCGCGAGGCGTGGCGCCCTGGGAGCGCCAGCCACGCTCGGCGTCGGCAAAGGCCGGCGCGCTTCTCTCAGGGCGGTAATGTCAATCCGTGCGCAGGCCCGCTGCGAGGCTGACCCAACAATGCGCTGCGCAATGCACATGGCAACAGTGCAGCATATGCCAACAAGGAATCAGCCAATCGCATCAGATGCCCCACCTTCACGACCGGCGAGAGTGGCCGCAGAGAGGAGGGGGCTTGGCTCCGTTCGCGCGCGGGAGCCCTGGCGGCTGCGAGGCGCCGAGCCGGCGCGGGCGACGCTGTTGTCGGCAAAGGCCATAAACAGCCGGGATCAAATATCCTGTCGGGTGCGGAAAACTTTTGACAGGTGGGGTGTGATCGCTTCCCCCCCGCTGCAACCCACCTGGCGCTGGCCGCGTGTCCGCGAGTGTCCGACTGGGCGGCACGCCGGCTCCCAATCGGCTGTCCGCACTCCGCCCGTGAATGTCAAGCCATTCCGCGGTCCGCCTATCCAACCCCCCCTCGAGCATCGACCGAACCTGTTGATGCTGTCGCATGTCGCAGCCTCTGTCAAATTATCAAAGATCCTCTCCCGTGATTCTCTGTTGATAGCAAAGGCGGCGTGGCTTCGCTCGTCAGTCAGTCCGGCGGGCGGCGGTGCGTGCAGAGTTGGTGCAATGTGGCAATACATGGACGGGGCGAGGAGGACCGCCGGACCCCCTCGCCCCGTCCATGTAGTGCCGCATTACACCCAACTCGCCCTGCCCCCCGCCTGCCAGTACATTAGCTCTTCACTGCAAGTTGTCAATGCACGATCGGTCGATGGGTCCCTCGCAGCGTGCAAGCGGGATTGGAGAGAGTCGTTCTGGATGGAATTGCCCTCGCTCTTCCCAACAGCTGGAACAGCGGTGCTCATTACAGGTCCATCCTTTTAGTATTACAGCATCCGAGACAGAATCAATCCTCATTCATTATTTACCGAAGCTAACCCATTGGTGGCAACGTTCTGGAAACGCTCCATCTACAAATGAAATCCCCATCTCCCCTCACGATGACATCCGTAACAGGACTTATGCCCCAAGCCCACTGTGTCCCTGGAGTTAAACACCAAAGTGAGTCCCATTCGCCCGATCAAAACGCCATCCCTCAGTTAGAACTTCCCGGCACTGCTCTCCAAGAACGGAATAACGTGTGAGGATTCCACTAACGTCATATAACCGCGAGTTTGCATGAGACCACCAGTGCCATCTCTCCCTCAGACCCCGCGGCCGGTTCCCCAAAATCCTTTGCCTGTTGCGCATCGCTCAGAGAGGGTGGGTCCCCTCCAGAACTCGCTGGGCAGCTCCGCTGGGCCATAAACCAAACACCATCCCTCAGCAAATTCAGACCAGATGTATACAGCCCTGTCTTGCGCGAAGAGGTGACCCAACGTCCCACCATGTATCATGCATTTTGTGTCTATCAGCCTCCCTGTCACGATCTTTATATGCCGACTTCTTCCCCCTTTGATGTGCGTGGCAACCAAGTGGCATGCCAGTGGCATGATGCCACGTTCGTCCCACAGCCTCGAGTCCAACCAATCATCACCCTCGGAGGAAACTTGGCGAATGGGTTCACCCCCCATGCGTCTTGCATCACGAACGTTTGAACATACTCCGTTTCGGTCCAATCCTCGAGTGCTCCCCCACTCGGTGCCCTTGCTGTAGATGCGCATCCCCCTTCCGCCATTGCCGAGCTCTTACGCTGTAGTTCCTCCATGCGGGCTTCCGCGGCCACTCGCGCATGGGTTGCTTCTTCAACAGCGCCCTCCGAGCGGGCCGCCATGTGGCGCGAGGTGGCCTCCAGCTCCTCCATCGCCGCCGTCAGCTTCCGCACGTCGGCGCAGAGCGTCTCCATTTCTGCGCTCATGGGCAAGCTTGCTCCAGGGCGTATCCATCGCAACTTTACAAACATGATCAGAGAACACATAGATTCCCTTCCGAGTGGCCCGTACCGTGCTCGCGAACAGGGCACACCACTCCAGCAGCCCTTCCAAGGAGGGTGAAATGTGCAACACTTTTCATCACTCTTGACCAGGCGCTTTGAGGCGGGCTAGGGTGTGTGGTGACACGTGATATGATGAGCCGGACAACCCGCCAGACCTGATCAGTCCAAGCTTGCACAGGGGTCTGAACTAAAGCGCGGATCTCAGCGTCGAAAATTTTGCTGCTGGCCAGAAATGGCTGGGCGCGATCCTGGCGCACGATTGTGTGTCGACTCGGTGCCACTCTTAGGTAATGGCACAGCGATATGCCGCAGCCCCACCAATTGGTACGCAGCTAGTAGTAACCTCGCCAGACAGTGGTCTGCAGACCACCTCCAATCCGGAGTCCGTGTCAAGCGCCAAAAACAGCACCAGCTTGTGTAGATGAAAAAAAGAACCAGCGACATGCGGCTTGTCCAATACCCATTGCTTCCTGGGACGCCAGGGTCATGAAGTGTAAAATTCAAAGGTCTTGAATGTAAGAGAACAAAGTACGGCATTCATGAGCTGCGCGTCAAGGAATGAACCGCATAGGACATTTGTGACCGACAGGGTACGGCGCATGTGAGATTTCTGGTGAAAGTGGGCCAGCCCTCCCTTACAAACCCACAGCACCGCGCGCATTCAAAATTTTGAAGCACAGGCTCAGTGCCAGAACTCCGGGACACTTGCCGAACATTTCCATTCGTGGTCTGAGGGAGCGAATGCGCCTCTGGACGCAAACGCACTGGGCCACTCTCCATCCCAGCGCGCCACAATGCCGAAATACGGTTCTAGAAGTTCTCGGAGAGCGCGGCAGGACCCACACAATAATTTCCCCGATGTGGAATACCGTGCCACATGTGATTGCAAAAACCTCAGGCACTTCAGTATGCTGAATTCCATCAACTCCTTTGACCGATATCTGCAGCAAAAAACTATCTCATTTGAGATAACACAGTAAATAAACCGGTCAACCGCCCAGATCTGCACGTCGAAACATATGATCCGCTTTTCCAACCCAGGGTCGTCATCTATGCCTTCGAGAATTGGCCTTGCGGTGCCGCGATCGCCGCCGTCAGCTACCACTTCCAGATGCTTCATGGGAAGGTCGGCAGCGCAAACCAAGTCACCAGCTGAGGTACAAACCCGGTGTCCATTACGTCATTGTATTGCACAAAAATAAGTGACTCCGACCGCTCAGACTCGTGTGCATGCTTTTCACTGTCATGCAGCCTCATCTCAGCTGCAGAAATGCACAATACATTGACAGCGTTCCTTCTTTTTCTGGTTACTTTCTGGTACATTACACGCTGTGCATCCGTTACGTTAAATATATAATACCAACATTTTCGCCGCTGTCAAAACAGGTTTCCACTCATCTTGCCTGCTCATCAGCGGGTATGAGAAGCGGTACACGGAAGCCGTGAGAACAATGAGTCCTATCCCCTTTGCATTGAATAGAATTAGTCTCATAACAGCGCCAAATTTCTCCAGAAGCCCAGGCTCCGCCGCTGTCGCGCAATTTTTGCGCCGCAAGATGTGTTGTGACCACTAGCAAGAAAAGGACCAAATAACACGTTCCGCGAGCACATATGTATGCATTTCATCAGTGTTCGGCACGCTAAAAACACAAAAATAACACAAACCCGTAAACTTTGTACACGTTTGAACACACGTTATTTGGCCCTTTTTTTCCTAGTGGACGCCACACCCCGAGGGGCCTGGCCGCAGCCGAGGGGGCGGTTTTCCGCCGCTGGCGCCAAAGGGCGCAGGTGTCGCTGGACGTCACAACAATCCATCTTCATGTGATGCTCAGCAACGCCCCTCCCCCCCGGCCCCCACCCACCCACTCACCCATTTGTGACGTCGACGGGGACGTCCACGGGCGTCATTGTGACGTCAGCTGAGGTTGGGCCTTTTCTCCCAGCCTTGCGCAGCTCATGACATCTGAACGAGTGGCACCTCGTGAAACATGCTCTTCACCACATGCGCAATTGACCAATGTGCTACCATCCAAAATGCATCAAACATCCAGCTTCGCAGCTAGCTCATGGACCGTCTCTGAATCGTCAGAAGCCAGTAACTTCAGCATGAAATGTGCTTTTCATAAATTTTGCGATATGTCCATGGTTTGATACCTGCATATTCGCAATCCCAACATATATCCTAGTGCTTCTAATAGCCATTTGAAGAGAGCGCACGAAATATCTGTGAGAAAACATCCAAACCGAACTTTCCTCCAGTTCCTCACTCCAGCTGCCCAACCAGCTGAGAAACACACCCACACAGCTTTTACGAGAAAGCCGGTGAGATTCGCTCGCAGGTTCTTTGTGAGAGCAGCAGAACACGTCACGATGAGAATCAGCCAGCTTTGGCAACGATACGGGGTGTCCAAGGGGCGTGGAAGGCCAGTGCTGATGTATATTGTGATCGTTATGTTCGCATCTGAGAGACACTGTGGATTGCAACATATGATAAGCTACTCTTTGTACAATAGTGATGCCAAAATTAGTCCACCTCCAGATCGCCTTAAATCACACAACCGGCCAATTTGCCTTTGCTTGTTATGGAAATATTGCCAGCTTCTTCATGCGGAGACTGACGCATACCGCAGAACCTTTATGGCTTTAATATGTCCAGAACAGCATTTCCCCCTTCTAGAAATAAATTCAGCATCATTGGCACCCGCGACTACAAAATGCTGGAGAGAGCCCCTCGCCCTCGCTTGCCCTCCCTTCGATGCTGGGCACCTCATTCTGTTCTATTGCGTGCTCCAATCAAAAACACAAATTCCCAAAGCGTGCCCAATCTGTTATCAGCAATATCAATCAAGTCTTGCTCATGTAGATATCTGGGGGTTCTTGGTAACGTCGACAACGCCAAGCAAGCTTTGTCTATCTTCTCCATGGGGTCCAACCCCATGTCGTCCATCCACATCCTTGCAGAGTGCCCCAAATCCTCATCCACAAGCGCAGAGAGCAATGGGCATATCCGTGTGCTTCGGACAACATTGACTCCATTACTTGCCGCCTGTGAAGGACCTGCATTCGTCCGGGTCTTCGATAGCGGAACAAGCCTTGCCGGCTTTTAGCCACTTTTCCTTGTCGGCCTTTGAGGATGCGTACATATGTTCGACGGCTGCCTTCTGGGTCATCCTGCATTTTCCTGCAGACAGAAAGGGTAAATTCATGTGCCAAAAAAATCCATGGGCCAGGCTGACCAGGCTCGCTCCTTTTACGTTTACATTTGTGTTTTCACACGTAAAAGCATAAATTTGCGAAAGTGGCTATTTTTACGGCCATTTTGACGTCTTTACGGCTCGCTGGACACCCAGGTGCCACGATGGAAGTTGCGCACAATGATCAGTCCTCCGCCATCTCCAGCACCCGCAACACAGTGCCCACCTCGCCCTCGGCAAGGGCACAGACGGAATGGAACAAAAGTTCTTATTTCAACCATTCCAGCGCGTCTGACTGCCACTCCCCGAAATCCCCAAGCCCGTATGTACTTTCCTTATGTGCAAAGGGCTGTATTTACGTCATTACTCCGTATTTTTACCCCTTTTTACACGTAACAACGTAAAGCCTATTTTTACGCGTAAAACCGTAAATACATTCAGTTTTCGCGGCGTGAACGCCAAGCCCGAAGCTGAGCCCCTAACGAGATTCCATTACACTCCATTGTGGGTTCCCTCATGCATGCATCCCTCAAAACATGAAAATGCTTGCAATCACAGTTCGTGCCATACGCAATTGCGTCATTCTTGTCCATGTTTCTCGTCAATCATGTTCTACAATACGGGTGTTGCACACTCCAGCAGGGTATTCAATGTCCAGGGGGTTTCGTTTCAAGTACCATCAGTGCCACCGCGACAAACAAAACTGGAAAACTCGAGTCGGGCTGACTGATGATACTGTCCGTCGAGGCAAAACTGCCGCACAAAGCCGCGAACGGCATACACACCCAATTTCCCGCGTTTCCAACCCACACTCTGGCAAAGAAATTTTCGATTTCACAGATATTCTAATTGTGCTTGTATTGTGTGCAAGTGGCACCAGTCGTGCATTTGAAGTTGTATTTGCCTCTGAATGAGCACGACTGGGAAGCGTTAATCGTGTGTTTTTTGCGCCATATTCGTGAAGCTTGCATCTCAAGCATTTATGTTCTCGCACGCACATCTTCCGCATCCTTTCCATGTCTGCTGCCACATCACACTTTCGGGACTGGTTCCTCACACGCTTTCGCGCAATGCGCTTTCTCACACTAATCCGCACCTTTTTCTTCGTCAATATCGCAAGCCCCCGTGCACCTGGAATCCGCAGGAGTGGAAGAACATCCGTACGCCAGCGCAAAGAGCTGACACAAATTCGACGTCGCATTTGGGGATAGCCAGGCTGAAGGATCGTAAACGGGAAGAGGCACGCAGCCTCCTGAGTCCCCTTCTTCGCACGGAAGCACACAGGGAGAGACTTGCTCGCACACTTCATCCCTCCCCCTAGAGAAGGAGAGAGCGTTCTTCTGCACCTTTGAAAACTGCGCACCACAAAGCCTGCGAAATTTACGCACTGTAGCCAACCGTTGCGTGGAAAACACAACAGTACTGGTCAACATTGTCGGCAAAAGCGGTGGCATATTGGCAAGTGGTGGGCACGGACGGGCTATATTGCAAGTGGGTTGGGACAAACGGTAGGGCAAGCGGTTGGGCAAGCGGTTGGGCAAGCGGTTGGGACAAGCGGTGGGCACGGAAGGCCCCCTTGTTGTACGGCCGCCATGCGTGTTTTCGGGGCCACTCTTGCGATTATGCTTAATGCAAAGCTATTGCTGTCCAGCCAGCGTCCTTGCTGGCCAAATATATGAACGCATTCTCTTGGTATTCAAAATCAAAGTCTTTAGCACAGCCACGGACATTTAGCCAGGTCGGCGCCTCCTCGAGCAGCCCCCAGCACTGGCTCCAACTCGCCCTCGCAATGAGTGAATGGGCAACAGACGCCGTTGTGTAACCACCACAGTTCTCCACCCCTTTAGCACGTGTGCGTGCCACTCCACGGAGACTCTGTCAACGAAGCATTGCCACCAAAACGGTGTGGACCCTCTTTCAGACCGAGACTGGATCGGAAATAGATGCATATTCATTGCACATCCACTTATGCATATTCGTGGGGTGAATTGCTCCAATTTCTGGTACTGCAAAGTGCTGGAATGTACCACGTTTTACCGTAGGCTGGTTTTATACATGCAATTGGCTGCCTCGAGCACATCTATTCCAGCGCTGTGGCATCATGTGTGCATGGGCTGCGACAATTGAAATATCAGAGTCTTTCAAAGCTGCCTGAGCTGCTGCCAAAAACAATGGCAGAGGCAGTTTCCTGCACAGAAAGGTCTGTCCGTCTGTGTGTTCCTGCATGGAGGGATGGCTGTTGCTTTTTTTCAATGCCACCGCATCCTGCACTATTTCGAGCGATCTGGAATGACTTCAATGATTTGACAAAGATATGTGGTTGGCGATTCATGGATACGAAATAGTTCAATTGCCTGGCATCTGAAAATTCGATGACGCGACTCACCGCAATCAGCACATCTGCATCCTCCTGGCACACGGCATTGGTTTCGTTCCTGATGCACAGTGCAAATTCCTCAAATTGATTTAAATGATATTTGTACTCAATCAGTGGCTTACTGATTGTCAAAAGCATCAAAATCTAATAGCAGCATCAAGATGCTTCATAATGCCTGGCACGACGGTGACAAACATCCGCAATGTACACAGTACCTGCAAAGTACACATCAATACTGGCAGGACTGCCACATACGCGTGCAGCGTTGAATCAAACACATTTACCCTCACTTGAAATCTTCATGCGTGCTCACACCCATGTTGAAAATTGACATTCACTGCATTATGAAAATTGTGACATTGAGGCTGGCGCTCATTTACAAGCCCCCCCCACCCCCACCCCCACCCCCACCCCCACCCCCACCCCCACCCCACCCCTCATACACCCCACCCCCACCCCGCACCCCACCCCCCACCTCCCCCACCCCTACCCCCACCCCCACCCCCACCCCCACCCCCACCTCCCTGCACCCACACCCCCCACCCACACACCCACCCACACGCACAGCGCAACACCAGTCTATGGATTTCAGTACTTTGATCAGCCCATGGATGTCAGTACTTTGTACTTCAGTAGTATTACTTTGTAGTATTTTTTGATTAAATACTGTAAAGTAGGGGCCTCATACCACTTTTTCCAAAAGAGCGTTGTACGTGGAAAAACACGCAACAGGCGCACATGCACACTTACCACGCGCATCCTGGTAAGGCATGGCATTTTGATTCTCGAGGCAGCATTCCGCACTGATCCAGTCGGATTAAGGCCAGAATTCCAGGCCGATAGCAGTCTGCCACGTCAGCAATGATATCGCCGCGGCATACGGCTTCACTGGCTTCGCTGGCTCCACTGTCTTCAATGGATTTATCGGGTACATGCCTTCAAAGGGGATGGAAAAAGGGAGTCAGCTGCGCGCCGGCTGCCCGTTTCTTATGCACAATGTTGCGTCCTTACAAATGTTTCAGTTTGTCTCTCACAGGAACAATGTGGACACGAAAGACATCAGCACGATACAGATCTGAAAAGCAAATATTCCAAATGTGACAAAATTACTGCCTTTACAGCAATTGGCAATGCAAGCAGTGTTATACTTTTTAAGTACTAGGTTCACAATGCGCAGCAACACATTGGCTCTCGACACATATCACGGAGATCTACATGGAATTAGTATCCACATACGGCCGACCCAAAATGATTAACTGTAAGATAGCAACTTCGAAACACCTTCTCCCATGTCCAAAGTTGCAATGTTCAATCCAATCAAGCCAGGCGTTACAGCTGAATATCACATGGAACCTCCCCCCCAAAAAATCTCAAATCACACATTCTATGATTCTACAGAAACGTGGAAGGAGAAAGACGTGCGCATGGACTTGCTGAAGGTTGAATATTACCAATGAGCGTGACGTTGTAATCCACATGCATCACGATATGAATCGCTTGCGTCCCTTCTGTATCGTGTATTTATCAGCAAAGTACTACCAAGTAAGGTCAGCTTACCACAAGCAATCAGGAGCGTCAAGGCAGTCATCCTTGGAGGAAAGCTTTGAGCACTCCTGCAAAGCGATGCTCCACTGTCAAGCACAGAAAATGCCAACCGTCGACAGATTATTGCCACCTTGCACACACTAAGTTCATGGCATTGCAATGCGACATTACAACAAGTCCACCACTGTGACTACACGCTGAAAACCGCAGTTGGCATCTGGCCAGTTATTGAGCACCGAACCAGAAGCTAGTGTGCAAAGGTGTTGCTGTTAGATATGTACATTGCACACCTGCTTCATCGCCATAATTATTGTCCTATGGTGGTAAACCAGGCATGAATGCTATTCTATTTTGCGCATGCTATCATGCAGTGCTCATTTCGAATGGCAGGTTGACCCACGTGCAGTCGCTTCAGTCAAGTTACCATCTTGATGTCGATGACCCCAATATCTAGGGGCATTAGATTAGAGCAGCTCTGAAATTGGCCGAATTTCCCATGTTCGTAAATATGATACATGAGCTTTATCAAGGTTTGCTTCCATATCATTGGTTTATGCTTTGATGTTGTGCTATAGTGTACATATTTGCATTGTTGCTAACACCTTAAAAGCATCGCAATTTTTTGCAGGCTTAAAGACTCTAACCATGCGGACAAGACACAGAAGAGCAGTGCACAGTTCTTTCCTAAATTGAGCGGCATACAAATGCCTAGGTAAGTTAGACTCAACTCATAACCAACCCAAGGAACAACTCATGGGTCGATTGGGACGTTAAGTGCTCATCAAGAGGGTATCATCACCCAAAATCGCCCAGAACGAATACCAAAATTGTGCTCAGTGGATGCGTGTGTGTTTATGCTGTGAATGCACTGTGAAACATTTCTAACAAATGTTTCTAAGTAGTTGTCTGTCTCGTGTGATGTTATGGTCCATCATTGCAATGATTGTTATCGCGGTGTTGAATACACGTATGGACAGATTGGAGGACCGACCATCACAACGGCAGATATGTGGCCCAACATTATGTGAACTGTATCCTCACAATGCATAAACTACAAGGTAATGCACAAATGCACTGGTACCATACATTCAGATGCACATTAATACACAAAAGCGACCTCGCCTCATTAGTGTCATATAAACGGAAGATTTCAGAATCTTCAACATCCGCCCAGACGCGGGCCTGGCATGAGTCCTCCAGATCCCAGAAGCACAGTGGAGTATCGAGCTGCAACAACCTCCTCGCCTTGGAAAATCCTGACAGAGTTTTGAGCTGGACAAAGAACAGGACAACAACAGACTTCAGTACCAATGCCGCATTCCTTATCACCATCAACTAAATGGGGCAGCATCGAGGCCAACAATGAGGAATACAAGAGGCAGAAGTGTGTCACATGCAAAGATGGAGGAGAGCAGGCTGCTGAGGGCAACGCCACACCCACACCATGCTCATTGGCTGAGAAAGGCACAAGAAGTGTTTTCGACTGCATGCCCGAGCAGGTGCTGTGCAGGATGACTAGCAATGAACGCACAGATATGTGAAGCAAGCCAATATCAGCAACGATGGGTGGCAGTCAACAGATACAAAATCACCAGGCTATCAGCAAACGCCCTTCGCATGTGGCATCTGGTCCCTCACTACCAGACAATGTGTCGGTGCACATTAGCAGTTGTGTGTCAATCACACAACACGACCATTCAAGACAAAAATGATTGGCAGAAGAACATCCTGCACTAAACCCACTGGTGGAAAGTGGCATGTTTGCGATGCCAGCTGCGATGCTATGTTGACACAAAATCGCACCATCACAGTGATTGCGATGGCATAATAGTGGGTGTGATGCCATCAATTTGTGCCAAATGATGTCGCAGCTTGCATCCCAAACAGGCTGTTTTCTACTGGTGGCAGCCTGCCAGCAAAAGGTAAATATTGGCCCAACGAGAGCAAAAAATTCTTGCAGCAACGTTGCCACTGTACATTGTGGGGGTTTCATGCTTTTGCAATTCACTGCGCAATCAATACTTTGGAGAGTCTGTGCAGAAGCTTGAGGGGCTGTTGTTGCAGCAGTGGTGGCACGAAGGGGTGCTCGGCTCCTGCGGCCTCAACGCCTCTGACAACGGCAAGAGAGAAAACCAGCAGCACACTCCACCAGAGAGAGCCCCGCATCTGAGCCTCCATTGGCACCTGGGCCACAGGCAGTAACTGGGCAACAATCTGGCATCTTTAAAAACTGGAAAGATTTGTTCTAAAGCATGGGTAGAGCTCTTGATGAGCTTGCAGATAAGCGGTTGGTACAATACTCATGCACGATACACAGCCAGCTAGCAGGGTTTCGAGACATGATGTAAACCAAGAATGCCGGAGCTCTATGGAATTGTCGATTTTTTCAACATCACGATGTTGAAGTGCATAATAAGCACAAGCCCCAATTGGGCTCTCCAGTTCCTCACCAGGTAGTACCCGAATGCTGATTGACAAACTGACATCGAAAAAATGCTGCGCAAAATATGTTATAGAAATGGCGTGCCGATGCAGTGACACGATAGTTTTCCTCGTGCGCTGACCCCAAGCCGCTGCAGGACACGACCGCTTTGCAAATGTCAGCAAAGACACGACATGGTACGCTCCGCCTTTTGTCCACATACTGGGTGAGCAGCATCTCCTTTTCGAGTCCGCGCACCACACCCCACAACAAAGAATGCCCAAGAGCTTCTTCCCTTCGGCCTGTGAGGACAATTTCCCGACAACCCCTTGGGACACAATGCTTTGCAGCCGACCATGTCACCGCAGTAGGAGTCCCATCCGCAACTAGCCGCGCTGGACAGACACTGTCCGCCCATATGACACATTCCCCCAGACACCTTCCGGGCACTGTGTTCGCCATTCAACAGCGTCCGGATGGCACCGCCAGCAAGCCGCGGGAGTTCGCGATCGCCCCCAGTGCCGCAGCTTGGCAAACGCATAGCGGCTTGTGTCCGTGTCCCGTTGCCAACTGCGAGCTATTCGAGCGCCCGCGGCACTTGGAAGCAAAATCGACCGCAGGCAAACCCTGGCGTCTGACGGAAACGGTCCGGTTCTCCAACTGTGAGAAATTCGAGCACTGCACGCGCAAAGGCTCGTGATGGCACGTGCAGGGGCGGGGCCCAACCCAGGTTCAAGAAGGAAGAAAGGTTCGCGATTATTCCCGATCCAACAGCGCAATGGAAGATAACCTCAGAAGCGTTTCCAGCGGCTGGGGCTCCCTGCCCGTCCGCAAATGCCGCGAGGCGTGCCGCTCTGGGAGCGTCAACCGCGCTTGGTGGCGATACAGGCCGGCGCACCTCCCTCAGGGGAGCAATGTCAGCCTCGCTGCGCGGCTGGCCCCAAAATGCGCTCCGCAAGGCACAGTGGCAGCTGTGCGGCATTGGCATGAGGCATCGGCGACTCGCATCAGGTGCCCACCTTCAGGACCAGCGACAGCAGCCGCAGAGGGGGAAGGGGGGCCCGGCTCCGTTCCCGCGGGAGCTCTAGGTGCTGCCAGGCGCCCGAACCCACGGTGGCGACGCTGTTGTCGGTACAGGCCGTCATGATCCGGATTCAAACATCCTGTCGACGGCGCAACACTTTTGATAGGAAGCGTGGCGCCGCCTGCCCGCCAAGCAACCTATCTAGCGCCGGTGCGTGTCAGCATATCTCCGTGCAGGCGGTACACTGGTAAGCACACTGTATGGTAATTGCATTCGTATGTAATTGTGTAGTACATTGGCCCCTCATTGGCAATCGCCAACACCTCTGGTGTTCAACCCATGCCGGCACGATCACGGCCACGCGCCCCCCCTCCCCCTCCCCCTTGGGCATCAACCGAACATGGTGGATGCTGTGGCAGGCAGGGGCCCTGTCAATTGCATCAAAGATCCTTTCCCATGGGACTCTGTTGACAGTAAGGGCGGCAGGGCTTCACTTGTGCGGTCAGTCCAGCGACGATGCATGTCCGCTTCCCCCCGTCCGGTACTACCGTATTGCCCGGTGTTAGTATCCCACCCCGATAGGTATCCATCCCCTTCTCGGGGAGTCCGAATCACGCTGGTGTGCTGACGTGATGAGGTGTTAGTATCCAAACCCGTATCAAACTAACGACTAACTGCAGACTGTTCCCAGATGCATTTTTTCAATTCTCACCACCATTTGCAATTCACAGTGCGTGGCTGTGACGAAATTTGTCCTTTGAATAGAGCAATCAATTCGGGCGCAGGAAGTACAAGGCAACAAAAATGCGCACATGGATCACATCCAGTATTGCACATACCGCTGACATTCCGGCAGGACCTGGAAGTCAGCATTTGGGTTCAAATAAACAAGCATTGAGAATTCAATAAACAGCCTTGTCGGACAGTTCGCGTTTTCCTGCAGATAGAAAGGGTTGCTTCGTCCGCAAATATTACGGGCCAATCTGACCCCTTAGCGAGAATCCATGAAACCTCATTGTGGGCCCCTTCATCTATAGCATTTCCTCGGAACATAAACGGTTTGCAATCGCAGTTCGTGAGATACGCAATTGGCGTCACTCTTGCACATGTTATCTTCAACCAGGTGACAAAACACTGGTCTCCTACACTCGAGCAAGTTGTTCAAATCAGAGGAAGTTTTGGTTCAGGGACCATGAGCGACACAACAAAGAAAACGTTTGAAATCTCAAAGCGGACCGACTGATGACACTTCTTATTGACGCCCATTCGCAGTGCAAATGCGCACAAAGCACATGAAACCAGGTTCCTGGGCTGTGATCCACACTCTGGCAAAATCTACCGTTTCGCCCAATTTCCCATTGTGCCTAAATTGTGTCGAAGTGGCATCAGTCTTGCATTTGAAGTTCGAAATCGACTGAATGAACATCACTGCAGCAGCGCAAAATGCACACGGGGGCATTGATCATGCCTCTACCAAGTTGCGATAATCGGACAGTGCCAGAATTTCTGGCGGCAGGCTTGTTTTTTGCGTTTACGTTTCTATTTTTACGTTTTTACGCGTGAAAAGGCCTATTTTTACGGCCATTTTTACGTTTTAACGGCCCGCTGGGATGCCCAGATCACACGATAAAAATTGCGTACAATGATCAGTCCTCCGCCATATCCACCACCGGCAACACAATGTCCACCTCGCCCTTGGCAAGGGCGATGATGGTGCTTAACAAAAACTGGTCTTCTGGCCCTTCCAGGGCATCTGGCTGCCATTCTCCGGACTCCGCAAGTCTGTATGTACTGTCTTATGTACACCGGGCAGTTTTTACGTTGTGTTTACGTATTTTCACGCATTTTTACGCGTAAAAACGTAAAAACGTAAATACGATCAGTTTTTACGGCAAAAACCAAGCCTGTCTGGCGGCCTGGTGACCGTCGTTACGGCGCCGCACGGCATCTTCCGGATGCACGGCCCATCTCGCCTGGCCAGGTGGCAACGCGCCCACCGGTGGTACATCGGCCCCAAAGAGCCGTTTCTGCACCCTTTCCTGCCTCAACGCCCCCAACGGCACCGAAACATCTTGGGGGTGCCCTGTCGGACTGCTCCGACGACGAAGGATCGCTGCGTGCCTCCCTTCGGCAAGGGACGCACCACGTGGCGCGAGCAATTCCCGTACCTTCCCACTGAGTCGCTCGCGCCCAGCAGAGCATCCCCGCGCATTGGACATCGGCAGCGACGCCAGAGAGGCGGCCTTTCGCAGTGATCCGTCGCTTCCTTAAGACCAATGGACAATTCCCGTCCGCACAAGCCCCTGAGGCCCCATTCCGCCCCCACCTCCCGGGACTGTGGAACATGGCCATGGCATGGATCTACACACATATGTCTTGTGTGCTATCGAATCGCTCCAAAGGCCTGCATGAAATGACTCACCGAAGGCCCCCGCCTGAACCGTCGAGCTCGCCTTCTCTCGTCTCGCTCGCCCTTGCCCATCCGTCACCGCAACGTCGTGGGCTTGTTCGCCGCGGGACCCTCCCCCACAGCACGACGCAGAAAAGAAGAGCAAAGAGCAAAAACGGCAGAGCAGAAGCACATAGGCAGGAGCGACAGAGGGCTCCAAAGTACGAGCATGCTGGGCGACCCGGCGATTGCATTGTTATCATTAGCTGTTGCCGCGTTTCCCAAGCCTGAACTTATTGCACATTCTGCACCATGGTATTTTATGCTTTGGGAAATTTGTCGTCGCTTGTAAGAGGTAAGCTTCCTCATTTTCTTCATTTAACGTCACCCACTATTCATTTTAAACAGCATCACGTGGGTCGCATGAGTAGAGATGACTGCATAGCAGCTGCTATGCACACTGCAGTGTGGAGCGGCGCACGCGCATATCATTAACTGTGTCGTTGGTAGCGCACCAACCCACAGTCAGTGATGCACGTGCAGCAGTCCCTGGGCCACTCCAATTAGTCATTCGAAGCGGTGCTAGATATTCATCGAGGCTAGTCAAAACTACTATGTTTGAGTCGCCTTGAATGAATTTCTGTGCTCCTCTCGCACACGTTAAGCAAAACAATGAGCACCAGAAAATTTCCGGTGGAAATGGGGAGAGTAAAATCAACCTTTGAGCACATAAAGAAATTTGTAAAGACAGTTCATTAATGAAATTACGGACCCGCCCAAACTGTTCAAAGTCATCAAAGATGCTGCCAAAACACCAGCGGACGCTGCTCATATGCAGAGCCACCATCTGTTTGCTGTGAGAGACGAAAATATCGTCTGAGCTGGATTACGTAAGCGTAGTTCAACAGGCCCTTGCTCCCATGCATGTCGAACAAATATGGCGCTGTTGCCTTTGAAGGTACACGCTTCAGTTTGGCGAAAGAATATTGTCCGCTAACGTACCTAGTAGATCAACCACAAGTAAGTGACAAGCCATTGGTTTTCTAATGAAATGGAGGCACCGGTGGCATACCGGGCCATCCCTGCAACGCCCCCGCTGCAGGCATTGCCCGGATGTGCTCAGGTACCATTGCCAATAGGCAAGGGGAAACGCACCATTCGATCGCCTTGGACGCAAAATTGACCTGCATGATACTTTTAGCTGCGTTAGAATTAGGCATCTGTGAATGTACAGAATGCGCACTGGCGGTCTGCGGTGGGGGCAAGGAGCAGGTGCCAACTGCATCTCTGCACATACCACAAACAACATCTGATGCCGACTGTTTTCCATTTTTTTGCATGGGACCCCTCACATCAACTTTCTCGAAAAATGACACCCTGGCTCATGGGTGTGCACGTACGGCTGTCCAATGATAATTGCTGCTCGTTCACTTTAGTTGGTGGCCGCCGAAATCCTGACGTCACAAAGATCATTCAAGAAATAGCTTTTCCTTGAGGCAATATTACAATATGGCAAACATCGGTCTTGGGCGTCACACGACATCGCAAAAGAACACGTAATATGTGGAAAATCAAAGTAATTTTCGAATTGTTCTGCTGCTTATGCGCACTGCGCTGCATTATACGGGGCTTATTCGGATTCCTTCAGATAATCACAAGATTCGAAACTGTAGTACAAGAAGATGACTTGCATACTATGGAATATATGGGGATGCTTCTGAATGCGCGCTGCCGACATTTTTGCCGGTATCAGCGTACTTTGGCACATCAATGTGCATTTTCAGGAAGTTAAGATCGCAAATGTCACAGTGCAGATTTGAATTCACACCGCCGCCAGGTTGCCTCAAATCATACGGCAACCAATTATGAGTCCTCAGGCTTCCAGAAGATGGCCAGCCTCTTCATGAGGAGGCCGATTTACGTTCAGCTTACAGGCATGCGCAGTCCTCATCCACCTGGACAGCTTCTATGTATCTAACACGAAGCTCCATCTTCTTGACAAAGAATTCAGCTTGGTTGGACACCCGCTTTTCAAATATATTTCAAGTCCCTATTTTTCTCGCTCATCCGCCACGTCTCCGCGCCGCCCCAAAGCTGAGCGCACATTTCTGTTCTGAAAATGTCCTGTTCAAAAAAAATAAATATTATGCCCAGGCCACCATCGCTCTTAAATTGATAATTCTTCTTCTTTTATTCAATTGCGATTTCCCAGTCAGGGTGGCAGTGAAAAGCGCTGCTTGTATATTTTCTCAACGCGATAGCTCTTCGGCTCGTCACCCGTTCATGTCCTCGCAAAACGCTTCAAGGTGCTGTCCTCTTTGACTAATGCAACAAACAATTCCCATGCCTGCGCGCTCCGGATTGCATTGGCTCCTATACTTGCCGCCAATGAAAGCTACGCATGCGTCCGGGCCTCCGATAGCGGAACAGTACTTGACGGCTTTCAGTCACTTTTTCTTCTCCGCCTTCGAAAAAGAACACAGAAATTGGATGGCTGCCTTGTCCGACGGATGGCATTCTCCTGAAGGTAGAGAGGAACAACCCATACGCAAATTCGCGGGGCAAGGTGACCCTCAACGAGCAAATGCCACATCTTCTGCGATGCAATGTGCGTTCGCTGTCCCGTCCATTTCCTCGAGCATAAATTTTGCTTCCGATGTCATCGCGTGCTATACGCAACAGGATCATTCATATTCATTCCATATTATTACCCAGTGTGTAAATGATGGGAGCTCTATCCTCAAGAAAGCCATGCGATTCTCAGGAAGTTCCTATTCAGAGACCATGAGCGGTGCGGAAAGGAAAGCTCTCGGTAGCGCCAATTGGACCAGCTACTGGTATTACCCACCGCCGCAAACTCACAAAGTAACAACACACAAACACCAACAATGTATTGGCGTACATAGGCAGGGTTCTGCGTCTGCCATCCACGTTAGTGTAAATACTTCCCTGGTTCCATTCTGCGCTGGATTGTTATGTACATTTACAACAACATTTTTACGTTTACCCTCTACGCGAGAAAGCGCGTGTACTCAAATGGAGGAACAACCAATATGTCGACATATTTACGAATTATTATGTGTGTTGGCGCCGCAAGTAACAAGCTTGACTCTGAGACATTCTGATCTTGTATACGCACCGCTCCCGCCCTTTGTAATTTGTGCCAAGCACACACCGCCCCCGTTCCTGCTGCGGTGATATACACTCCATTGCGGCTCCACGTGACATTTCACACCTGCTTCGCCAATCTGGAAATCTCCCTTATATGTGAATCCGCAGGGGCAGACGCGCATCTGGCACCCATTGCTGTGGGCTGACAGAATGCCTTGGGCGAAATCCAGGCTGAAAATCAGTCAGAGAACGCCACGCATGCATACCATGGTGTACCATTAAAAAACGCAAAAACGCAAACGTAAAGACCAAGCATGTTTGAAGAGGCTGTGCGCACAGCCTCTCGATATGGAGGAATAAGCTGATGGTACATTGCTTTCATGAGGTCACTGGCGATTATCACTGCGGATTCAAGCAAGCCTGCAGCTTCCAGTCGGTTGCCAAAAGCGGCAATTATGGGCGTCGTCTCTAAATGATCAGGGCTGATCTTTATGTTTACACCACCGCTTTTACCTTTACAGCTTTACAAGTAAAACCCAGTGAACACAAAACGGCTATATTTACACATCTTGCGGCGCACTCAGACACCTAGGTTACATGGCGAAGTGTCAAACAATTATCAGCCATCCTCCTACTCGAGGGCCCGAAATTCAGCGACCATCTTGCCCTGGGCGAGCGCGTAGACGGTATCGAAAATGGCATTTTTCTGCCCACTCCGTCACAACAGTCTGCCACTCCCCGGCCTCCCTGAATCTGCACTGCCTTTATCTTCACAGAACCTGCACTTACGCATTTTACGCGCTTCAATCGCAAAAACGCGAGTGCAATTTTTCACGCACAAATACGCGTAAATTTGCTGTGCTTACGACGCAAAGGCCAAGCCTGCAGGCTGGGGACGCGATAGCACTGTAGAACTTTTAACGCTGCCTTGGAATATCTAAAAATGGTATGCTTGTCGCAGCGTTTGGGTCCTAAACTCCTGAGAATTCGATTTGCGCGGTCGCTGGCGACAAAGCGCCAGCCACAGATGGCATATGTTCCCTGATTGTCCATTCTGAATGAACGATGTGGCAAGCTTCCTAGCTGGACTTCGGCCGTCCCCACGCGTTCTGCAGCAGGCCTTTGGAGCGCACCATGAAGGCTGAGCAAAGGGCATGGCGAAGTGTAAGAAATGGTTTCTTTACTTGGCAGCGGATATTCTGCATTGAACGATCTGGCAGGTGGCCATTTCTGCGAGTTTACATGAAGATATGATCAGATTTGGAGAGAATTTGAGCCACTATCTTGTCCCACATCCTCGCCGCTGAGGCGGCAATGTGAAAAGGTAACAGGTTGTGAGCTGCAGATATGTGTGTGATCGATCACACCACAAACGACACTCCAGTCGTCCGTGCCTGAAGGAGCTGCCGCCCAATGAATTGCGCAGCAGTTCGAGTAATTTTAGGCTTGCAAAGAGACTGTTTGGAGGAATGATGCTTTAATCAAAATATCCATGGTCAGAGGATGACTGAACCGCCGCGATATAAGAAAACAGGGCTGGTCTGGAGGATATTGAAGCACGGAATCTGGAATTTGCTGGTTACAATGCATTGCCATACACCTTGTACTGTGTTGTCCATATGTTTCACATCCATCAAAATAAATATGCTGTCACATGTTGGATACGGCTCTGGCATGTCATGTTAGGATTCCTGTAAGTCCAACAAGAGTTTCTAACGAATATTGTTATATATTCAATCACTCCAAAGTCGGGCATTGGTTCCGACATTCTGCACTTTTTCGTTCCCGCTTTATACACCAAAAGCCCACCCACTCGGTGGCTGGGCTGTGCAGTTGATGTTCTTCGCTGGACGACAAGTGTTCTTTGATTGCTGTGTCCACCGTCACTGTCACTGCACCTTCCATGCAACCCGGGGAACCCCTTCCGCGGATCCAGTGTCCACTGCGCGTTTGGATCGCCGAACCGCCTCTGCAGCTAGATTGGCTAATCGACGCACCGACCCCGAATCACATTCAACAGTCTCGGCTTATTCTTGTCACACACCGCCCACTGCATTCGCAATGACGGGGTTCTTCGCCCCACCCCGTGCTCGCAACGCTGAAGCACGCCCATCGGCTTGGGCGGGACCCACGCAACCGATCTCCGAAATAAACCCATCAGCTCTCACTCCTGGGCCCGGGGGCCTCAACGCCTCGCCTTGAGGTGGGCGGTGATTGCCTCGCATGCCGCCATCGCCGTTCCGATGGCTGTCATGGCAAAGAGCGCTCAGGGAAATGGAGCAGCTCCTCGCGCCAGCTGGAGCCTTTGCGTGGTATTGCAACTTCGACCGTTGAGTTTTGGGACCCAGGCCATCGCTGCTGCGGCCATCGGCGCTGGCGATGGCCATCATCACCGCCGCAACGACACGGGATCAAGTCCCACTATTGCAACGCACAACTCCGCACCTCGAGAGCCGGCGTTGGGTTTGGGGAGGCCTCTGCTGGGCTCACCAACCACCATCGCCACGGGCATGATTTGCACGCCATCGCCACAGCCGCATTGCTCTCAATCGATCCAAAAGCGCATTCGACACTCATAGCACGTGATTGCCACCCACCGTGCGCTGTGATCGCAAAGCGGAGGTCCGTGACCCACCCCGTGCTCGCGCTCAAGCACGCACGCCCCCCGACCCAGGTGGGAGCCGCATCCCCGCTCTCCGCTTCCAAAACTCCCCCGCAGGGCCCGGGGGCCCCGAACGCTTGGCCTTGAGGGGCGCGCTGATTTCAATCTGGTGCCACGCTCGCTGTGCCAATGGTTGCCACAGCAGAGCGCTGCAAGGCTGTGGAGTCGCTCCGCAGCCCGACCGGAGCCCTCACGGGAACAGCAACGCCGACCGTGCGTTTTGGCGCGGGCCATTGCCATTGTGACGATCGGCGCCGGCGATGGTCTCCATTTCCGACGACACGGGATCATGCCAGAAAAGCGTGCCTCGAGCGCAAGCGGGCACGGCGCGCCGCAGCCACAACGCCGATGGCCGCGCCCCTTCCCCCGTCCGCCCTCAAGCTCAACCGTCAGCCCAACCCAGGGACGCGTGCCCACAGCACCCGATTCGAACCGCTACTCACGTAACCCCCATGTCACAGGGGCCGATTCTTACACAAAAACGCTGATTCGGACTCTTCAAAATTCATTTCCGGGGCGCTCCAAGTCGGGTTGCCAGCATACAAGACAAAACCCTTCCACATCATTAGATTATCGTTTTGCCTTCGGCCCGGCGTTTTGCACTTTTTCTTTCCTATGCTATCTATTCAAAGCCACTGACTCGCTGGCCAGACTGGGCTGCGTTGTTGCGCTGTTGATGTTTTCTATTCCCTGTCGATTTGCTCATCACGTTCTTTGCTATGTCCTTTGCCACTGCCGCTGCGTTGAGGGCTGCATAGCACTGCTGCATGAGTTTGCTCCTACTATGCTACACGGGGAGTCCTTGCCGGGGTCTGCAACTTCGGCCATTGAGTTTTGGGACGCAAGCCATCGCCACCGCGGCCATCGGCCCTGGCCGCCGCAATGATGCGGCATCGCGTCGGAAAACACACATCGAGCATAAGCGGGCACCGAGCACTGCAGTCACAACAGCGATAGCTGCGCCCCTCCCGTCGGCCGCCCTTGAGCGTACATCTGACAGTTCCACGGAGACGCCCGCCATCCTACCGCTTTCAGCGATGGAATTCCCCACTATCGCCCAAACGCATTGCAGGATTGTTGGCCTCACCTTTTCCAAGGAATCCTTCCTTGGATGGGGCACTAGCTGCACCCTTCCCGATCGCAACATTCCCTGTTTACCCACAACTGAACGACCCGCCCTTGTGTCATCCTTGGGCGCCTTGGCCCTGGGCAGCAAGGCATATGAAATGGCAATTACACTCCGCGCAGCGATTGCCACGCCGATGGCTATCGCTAAGCGCCATTGTGGGGCTCTAGGTCCCCCTTGCGGCACAACCACACGCGCAAGGGAACTTAAATTTGGGTTTGCCGTTCTTGATTGTCGGAACTTGCACCATTGGTGCAAGACCTCGCATACGCCCACATGATCGGATGAAAGCAACACACGGTGAGCATGGTCAGGTGCTGGGCGCCATGGAAACGGCTTCAGAAAACCGCGCCTCTAACCTCCGTTGTGCTTTGGAAGCGGCACCCGGTTCAGGCCCTTTGTCGTACACCATTGCCATCACATCCAGACACACCCACGAACTTTCGATACCACCTTCACGATGCAGGATCACGCTGGGAAAGTGCATCTCGAGCGCAAGTGAGTACATTGCACCGCAGCTGCGGCACCGATAGCCATGTGCCTCCCGTCCACCACCCTCGAGTGCAGCCACTGGCCCACCTGGGTACCCACGGCACCCGACTTGGAGAGCCCCACCACTCACATAACCCCCATGTCACAAGGGTCGATTCTTACACAAGGACGCTAATTCAAGCTCTAAAAAATTCATTTCTGGAGCGCTCTTAGCCGTATCCCCAGCTTATTATATAAGATCTTCCGACCGTTATGTAATTTTTGCATCGCATTTTCATCCCAGACCGTTCCTTTATTTTTTTGCTTACTCCAAGTTTCAGGTGCAGCAGACTAGTCCCAAGCCTCGGACGTGCATGGGCCTTGCGACACCAGCCACCCAGCTATGAAGACGGCTCCCAAGACTCCCAACGACATGTGAGGAGAGGTGCGGCTGGACAGCATGCGCTCCAGCAATTCAGCAGACGAGGAAACGGAGCTGGGTGTGAAACACGTGGTCGCGCAACACTGCACATGAATGGCAGAACTTGCACCGCGTAAGGTGGCGCCCAGCGCCACAGCCCCAGCCGCCTAGGTGGCAAGCGGCGGGCGCCTGCCTGCCTCCCGATCGATTGATTGGGTCCCTGCTAGGTGCCAGGGCCAGTTTGTCTTGAAGCCACGCCCCAAGCATAGCTAAATTCTGTGTCTCTGCATTTCCCTCTGGCACCGTTATTTTTTAGTCACCGACTCTGCAGAAAAGGGCCCAACATTACGTTACCATGCAAGAGATTGAGTATGTTACATTATAGCAGGGCACATATGGATAAGGGCAGTCGACAGGGCAGTTTTCAATCCACAACAACAAAGGTGAGTGGTCCGTGCCCTCATCCATAACATAGTCATAGTGCGATGCACCATGCTTCAAAAGGAATCACATTGCGCTTAAGCTATTATACGTTGTGTCATATTTACCAGCATGTATCATGCACACTACCAACCGGTTTGCTGCACCATCTTTCGTGTGCCCTACACTTGAACCTATAAGTCCATTGTGCAAAATCTCCATCTTTGCACACCCTATAGCAATTGCAAATAGTCGCACATGGGCGGTGTGCCAGAAAGAGCAGTTCTAGATCATATCATCATGCTTTTGCACTGGCCAATCCTTGCCATCACCAACAAAAACGTTTGCCTTGGAAGGTTGATAAAATCTCAGACTGGGGTAATGTTTATGTCGCCAATAGTGCTTACACTCTATTTGTTAACCAGCAATATGATGCATGTGGTGACTGGCTCCCCGTTGAGGCAAAACTTAGGGTGTGCACATGGCACAAAGGGTTAATTGATGTTTAAGATAATTTAATATAAAGTGTTGATGAGTTAGATGAATTGGATGACATAATTTAGCGATGAAAACATGATCATTGGGTTGCTTGTGTCATGAAAATTGATATACTATATTAAATAACAATTATTTTAATCATTAAATCTATTAAATCCATTCATGATTATGATCAATCATCTAAATTTTATCATTACAAGTGAGTGTGATATTGCATGGGATCACACACACTAGGGCTATAGGTGTAAACTTATTGGTATTGGGTTGTTGGGCACGCTACACCATGTGCATTACATAAGGATAGTGGCCATAGTGTGATGGGTTGTGATGAGAGCGTGTCACCTCCTTGCCACCTGTGACGGAATTATATGGGTAGACCATTTACCCCTTTGACTTTTCCCCCTGTTCCCTGAGGCCTCTTATTAGGAACATTATTATCTTAAATTATATTAATTGACGACCCAATTAAGGGCCCTAGTAGATGGGATTAGGGCCCTAGGAGGATACTCCTTTATTTGGGTGATTTTTGGCCAGCTGCAGTACTTTATGGCAGCTTGGGGAATGGATGTACTGAGCACGGGTGACTTGGGCTGTTTTGGGGCTCTCGGCAGGCGACCCAGGACGCAGTGCGCCCTGCTGTACAAATGACATGCAGTTGTGACATCAGTAATCCACTTTGCTCGTTGTTTCTGGCAAACAACTCCGGATCGCGCGGATCGGACAACATCTCGCGCGACCGAGCTCGCATCATCCCGGACTCCATTGCCGCACTCTCAGCAACCTTCCAGGGATCTGGGCCCACCACCTAGGAGTGCACTAAGTGCGCGCGCCGAGCAAGCCGCGGCCGATCGCGGCCGCGCGGGCCATTATTGGCCATCCGGGCAACAAGGCGGCGGTGCGACGTGCATCGCGAAAACCAACACCCCATCACCACCCTTGGTAACATGTGTGAGTGCCACAGGTTGTTATGGGCGCTACGAGAGAAGTACGGAAAAAGCAAATGAGCACAGAGTATGCCGGTGGCTATTGTTGTGCATGGGATAAGGAAAATGGTGATGGAGTAATGGAATAGTATCACTAGAGTGGGGGGATTTTGACAGGAAGGAAGTATATTTTAGATGCAACATATAAATTTGTTGTGTGATATGACATTTGTATATGATAGTTTAATAAGAAGTGTATTTAGAGGGAAATGGTGTAAGGTGGCCAGGTTATAGGATAAGGAATGGGGTGGTATAGCCTAAGAGATTTTGTTGTAGTGCTAGGGAGTGGTGTTATGGAGATATGGCAGAAGATAAGGGGGGGGAAGGGGTTCATTTGCGAACTGCACCGAACGCTTTCTCACCCCTGTCTTTGGGCCTAAGGGACCAACCACGACCCCAGAACAAGTCCAAGGTACTAGAACAGCAAGAAGGACTTGGAATTGGACCTCAGAACTAACCAACCAACTAAACAAATGTTCAGAAATCGCGTGGAGAAGCTCTGGATCATTTGGAGTGGAATTGAGATCAGTATGGGGGATCTTCTGGATTAGAGGCCCAAGTGCTAGATGGCTAATGCTCATTAATTTTGGAATCGACGGGGATGTGGAGTGAATATTCATTAAACATCTTAGTGCTGCAATTTGCTTGTGTTGGTGGAATTGAAGGATGCTTAGACTATTGACTTGGAGATCAAGCTGGTGAATACTTGAACAATCCTGTTGGTTGTAAGCATTAATTTTTAGTGATGTCGTGAAGTGTTCAAGAGTTGTGCCCGTCATGTGGTGGAGCCTCATCCAGAATATCACTCGCTAGCATTGGTTGTATGCCTAGGACAACAATTACTGTCCTTGGGCACAGAAAGCACGTGCAGGTAAGTAGACCTATGCTAAGAACCGGCTCTCGAAAATATCCAAATTCATGCCTATTTACTGGATTCAAACTTTTGCAAAGAATCGATTGTAGATGCCCAAAATGTGAAGAAGATAAATGCATGATACTTCCCTTCACGATAATATTGTTAAGCAACACCCTTGAACACAAGCGCCAATAAGTACTCCAAGAACCCCAAGAACTGGTTGCACCCGATTCCATCTAACGCACACCACCAGCAAAGCCCGCTATCTTATTCCATCCCATAAATTTTTAGCAGCTCTCTCAGATGCCAATTGTTGTGCCCACCAAGCTCATACCATTGGATGCAGCTACCAAAAATGAGGCAGTGAGCGTGTCCCCTTGGGTATGTTCTTTCCGCATCAGCCCTCGACAACATTGAAAGTAATGCTGCAACCAACGCACAGAGAAAGAATGTCCCCTGTGCATTGCGATCGCTTCCCGTCATTTCAATAGGAACAGGAAAATACATAGTCCCCAGTAGTGTGTGTATCAATTGTCGACAGCTATGCAGGGGCCCGATACCACTTCCGTTGTGAATGGAAGCAGTGAGTGGTAGGACAGATTTACCTTCATGGCAGCGTGCAAATGTCCCATTGACTGCGGTTTCAAACACTTGCTTAGCGCCCATCAAAGAATTTGTCGCCCGCGTGCAGTGCCAATCAAAGTGGCAGGTGCGGATCTACAGGCAGGCAACCTCTCAGCAGCCAAGGGAAGGTCGATGACCAGCCTACAAATCGACCGACATGCGTGCCAGGACTGGGCTGTGTGCCCTCTGTTTTGGAAGGACAGGGAGCCAAACCTTGTATTCAGCACCGCACCTGTCCCCTTTTACACAATCTTTGAGCATCATTTGGCACCCGCGAATACACCGCGCTTCAGGCATCCTCTTGTTCGCTTACCAATCCTGTCTCCATCACATCCCCATACCAAAATTCCAAACCCACTCTCCCAGATACTGCAACGGATATTCGAAGAACATTCCCTCATGTGGAGATATGGCGCTCTTTCCCATCCCCGTAGTGGCGAGCACTTTTGCTCCTTTTCCCCTTGTGGCCAGACCCCGACTTGCCAGTCATTCCCATCCTCACAGAAACCTTTGGAACTCTCGAGAAAAGATGAGGGAACTTACTCTCATGTGTACAAGCATGTGGCAAATTACACACGTGTGTGTACTTTGAAGTGGATTGGCTCATCTACCTGCCGCCGGTAAAGGAACTGCATTCATCCGGATCTTTGATGGCGGAACAAGCTTCAGCGGCATCAAGCCACTTGGCCTTCTCCGCCTCCGACGACCCGTACAGAAATTCGACGGCTCCCTTGTCCGACAGATCGCATTCTCCTGGAGAGAGCCAGAACCAGTTAGGAAACGAATTGTGTGCACAGCGCTGATCCATAAGCGGGAACGCATGACATACCATGGGCAATCCAGCTTGGGGCCACTCATCCAATAAATTTTGCCTGCAAGTAGCCTGACTGTGGCGGCCCGCAGCGCCGCTCATGTCGCAATTCCTTGTCAACTGGTTGAAATATCAGGAAACCTCTCACTGAAGCAAGCCAAATGGGGTCAGGAAAGCGCGCAGTGCTTGGAAACTTGGGCTCGACTATTGATACCGCTTTTTGACATTATGATCCAAATTAGAAAATATACAATGCCAAATGTGTGCTTCCTGCAAAATGATACTTCGCACAAAATGAAGTGTATACAATAAGAAAAAAACTGCAGCAGAATGGAACATAGAATGCTCGTGCTGCTTTGGCAAGCATAACCAAGTTCCCTCGACTGCGATCCACACATCTGTGTTTCCAGCCTACACAGTTCTGATTCAACACAATGGTCCTTCCCACCATATATTGTATCAAAGAACACCCCGCGAAGGTTTCTGCTCCGCGATGCACATTCGAGAGAAGGTCCCCGAGGTGCTCTGCCCGAAACAAGTAGACTTTGGTGCAGTAGTGTGGCAGCACTGCCATTGATACTATGTCCAGCAACGCTTAAGCAAAATCACATACACCAACATCAACTTTCTCGACATTTAAAGGAGCCGATTCGTGATGCAGTGCTACTTCAATGTTGTTTTACTGGCCGTGCTCCCGCACTATTCGTCTCTGTGCCAATGTTGCAGTACTGTGCCAATAACTGACTATAGGACTGCATCAAAAATTGACAATACTGTATACACACGATTGCATCAACGTCTACCATTTTTCCCACAGGCCTCGCACCTTCTTCGTCAATCTCGCATGCTCCTGTGCATGTGGAATCAGCAGGAGCGAAAACACAACCGAAACCCAGCTTCATGTACTGGCAGAACGTGGACGTCGCGTTTGGCAAAAACCATTCCGTGGCGTTGGCAAGCGGACGGTAAATGCATTCTCCCGAGTCCGCTTCACCACATGGCGAGACGCATGGGTTGAATAACTGGCACCTGGCAGTCTGTGCTGCGGCGAAGGCAAGCCTGGGACTCGCGCTAATTGCCTGCGCGCCACAGAAACCCAGAGATATTGGCTCAGAATCTGGGAAAATTATGCACGGCACGTTCTGCGTAGACTAGACCACTTTGCGTATCAACAGATGTTTGTCACGTCCATGTTGTTGAATAATTTCTGGGGCCATTCCCACACCTGTTCTAACATGTTCAGTAGCACATGCTCACCCTAAGGCCCATGTTTACGTGGGCAGTGCGAATTTCGAATTGGAACAACAAATCGTTTAACATTGCCACTTGCGGCATCAAAACTCGTCGATTTCTCAGGAGCCTTGACGAGCAGTGCGACCTGCCCATGCAATCTGACAGGGCGAAGAGAACTCGCTCACTGAGTCCAGTAAACTGTGCTAGGGCCGGCCTCTGAAGTGCTACGGTGATTTCGAACACAAGAACGTCCTGCACCCACTTTTGCTTGTTCGCCTGACACAACCCAGGGTATCTGACTCGTTTAGGCCTCGGCAATGTGCAGGTGCAACACATTCTTAGTTTGCTTTTAATTCGCAACATTGTATTGACTCCATACACTAGGAAGAAAAGGGCAAAATAACACGTGTTCAAACGTGTACAAAGTTTATGGGTTTGTGTTGTTTTTGTGTTCTTAGCATGCACAATGTTGATGAAATGTGTTTTATGTGTGTTCGCAAAAGTGTCATTTGGCCCATTTTTTCCTAGTGATATTCATGGTCAATTAAAGGATTGAAATAGGCGTGCATGCGCAGTTGCAGTTACAGCGGCGGTGGCGGCAACAGTGGTGGCATCCACAGCCGCTGTACTACTGGAGAACGGTGGGAAAACCTCTGTGAATTTTTTCACGGTTTGCGGTGGCCTGCCAGCAAAACTGGCCTGCCAATTGCGGCTGAAAGCACAGAGCTGTGAACTTTGGGACAGCTGACCTTGCTAGAGCGCAGAAATGGGTGGCTGAGAACGTCAGGAACTGGGTGATGCTCAACCAGCAATTCCTCAGAGGCCGAGGGTAAGCACTTCTGTCATTGCCAAGTGTATCAAAGCTCGGTAAATTTGCTCACCTCAATTACCGCTGCTTGATCTTCCTGACACTTTGCATCTGTTCCGCTCCTGCAGCGCCAGGCGAGTGTCAATCAATTGATGTGAATGGCGCGAGTCCATGTACAAACATGCATCGATTCTTGAGAACTCGCAAGGCAGTAGCATAGTAGTAGGCCATCAGAACAGCCAAAAAATGGGCTGAGATTGTGACCAACACTTTACCAAAATAAGACACCGAACAACGGAATGAAGGGGTAATTTTGTTTGCACATATCAGAATGTACTGCCTGTGTGTGCATGTGCACTTACCACTGGCATCCTGGCAAGGACAGGCAGTTTGCTTTGAGAAAAAGCGATGAGCATTGGCCAGCCCGAAATGCGACCATGTAGTGGGGGTCAAGACAGTCCCTCACTTTGCGAGTGAGATCCAGCAGACAGGTTGGCGAATCTGCAACGAACGTATCATCCCTGCAACAGGGACAGCAGGCGTCGCTCAGCCCTGAACAACGACCCATTTATCAGCAGCATTGAGCATGAACAACGATTGAATATACATAGGCAAAACATACCTGTGAATCGATGCTATGTAGAACAGGACGTAACTGGCTACTGTGCACCACAACTGCACTGAGGGCAGCAGTATCAATGACCTCGGCACCAATTGTCAATGTGAGCACCTGTGTAGTAGCTTATGCAGCATTGGCAGGATGTACACACTAAAAAGCAACGTGCAGCTTCGTGGACATTCAGCACATACTTCTGGTGTGGGACATCCAGATACGGTTTACACATGTTTATGTAGAAAGATTGCCTTGCAGAAGACGCAGAGGCCTGTTGTCAAAACTTGACATTCAATCGAGCCAACTGCTAGTCGCGTATCCCAAATACAAACGTTTTCTGCTGTTGCCAGCGGAATGCCGCAGAGAAAGTCGGTGATGTGCATGCCCAAATATACAGATGCATTATCGCAAATATACATGATGCTAAAACACATGAATCAATAAGCACAACGCTGTCAAGCGAGTCGGATTTACCAGTAGCACTGTGGAGCATCAAGGCAGGTGTCCTTCGAGGAGATCTTCAAGCAAGTCTGCAAAACAGGGCTCTTCCGTCAAGGTACAGAAAAGGCAGATGCTTGATGAATCATTATCACCATTTGGTGCGCAACTAAGTGCCAGATTTATGTCTTCTGGAATGACCTTACAATATGTTCACTATATTGTGGAGATACTGACAGCCGCAGTCTAGAACACGGTGTGACTAACTCACCGCAATGGAAACTTTTTGCACGCACAGCAATGCGGTGCTCGTCTATAAAGTTGGGCGACCCAAATGCAGCCGCTGTAGCCCATCAATATCTCCGAAGCAAAGCCAGCATTTCACCAAGGGCCACCTTACCTGACATTGACCAACACTTCATACATTTACCGTGCATGATGCACTACCGCTCTATGCTTCAATCTGATATTCTGGAGGTTTGGTGCCGCTTGCTAGGGTTTTGCTTTCGGCGTCTTGTTCAATCAAAGTCGTGGACTTTTCTTCTCAGTCGGCATTTGAGGGCTTGCGCAAGCAGGAGAAGAGGGTCCATGGCGTGGAGGAGAGCAGCACGGCCACCATATCTGCTGCGTAGATTGTCGATTGTAAATAATAGAGATGAAGAAAGTTGACCAGACACAGGGGCTGACCGGCGAGGTATGATTCTGTGATATACATGATATATGATACATGATTCTGTAATGGGATAACATGCACCATTCTAGAAGATTCCTGTGCCATGAATGTCATTCAAATTTTCTGACTGTTGGATGCCAGTGGAGCGATGGAACTTCCGACTCTGGATTTGCGGCCTTTGCAACTGACTGCCTTACCAGGCACATCGAATCCTTGTGTTTGCGGCAGTAAACCAACACCTTCAATGTTTTCTGTACCTCCATGTGGCATGTCCACCGGGCCAGTGGGTCCCATTTTCGTGACCACCGCAACAAGGCAAGTGAATGCGGACCAAGAAAGCAGCATTCCATCGACCTCCACATTCTTATCAGGCACTCACATTTGCTGGACACTATTTCCTTGTGCCCGCAGCTTCTCATCGGCGCTTTGTATACATCAGCACACACAGACCATTCTCGACCGGATCCGGGGATAGTGCACCCATATTCATGAGTGGCGTGAAAAAGCCATGCACCTGGTCAATGCAAGAGTCTCCTCTGAACTCAGATGGTGAGGAGACATCCCTTTCAACAGAAACACGTTTTAACAAAGATCTAATGCTTACCTATGGCAGTAAGTTGAGCCTCGCAGTGCTCATCAAGTAATTCCCAAAATCTCACATTGTTGTAAACCCAACTCGTCACTGCACACTGAGTGCAGGACTTGCGTTTGCACTGCGAATTCATTGAATACCGATCTTACAACAAGTTATTTGCATTAGGAGATCTGGTGAATAGTCATTGGAATGATCGTAAGCACATTGCGCATGGATGAATTGGGGTGTAATCACCTGAATGGCTGACGCAAGTACATGAAACAGCATGAAATACATGAGAGGTAATTCGCAGTTTAAGCACTATTTAAGCTCTGCTCCAAAGCCGCGCTGTTGATGTGTACAATACCAATACGCATGCCCACAAGAAAACCGAAAATGGCCTCACCTCATAGTCAGTAAAAACCTGTGCGAACTCGGAATCTGGAGCATTCGATTCGTAGCGTGCCGTACATGAATCTTCATCCCAAAAGCACAGCGGAGTATTGGGCTGCAGCAACCTCCTCGCTGCAGGTGAGCCTGATGGAAGTTTCACCTAGATTAACAGAAATCACGGAGGACAGAGAAAGCATGAGCTGGATAAAGAAAAAACATGAAGTTTTTGTTTTTGTTGTTCTACAGTCCTCGTACTATTCAAGGTAACGCCGCAGTGTTTTTTCAATTATGAGCAACGAAATGCAAAAAAAGTGCAGCACCCGGAAACGCAGGAAGCGAACGCACTGTTGAGGATGGCGTCACCAAAACAAGTCCATCGCATGTGCAACTGCATGATTCGCGCTTTCGAATATTCAGGCGGCCACTTTCCTGGCACGCAATCACGTGTGGCGCCCGTAAGGCTTGTTATTTACAATTGTGCCTGCGATTTACATTCACACATTTATGTTTACATAAGCAAAAACGCAAATTTGCAAAGGGTCCATTTTGCGGCTGTTTATTTACGTTCTGCGGCTCGCTGTCACACCTAGGTGACACGGCGACAGTCGCGTACAATGTTGAGTCCTCCGACCCCTCGAGCACCCACAACACAGCGCCCACCTGGCCCTTGGCGAAGGCCATGACGTCATCCAACAAAAGCTCGTTTTCAGCCCACTGCAGGGCGTCTGGCTGCCACTCCCAGGACTCGGTGCTCTATATGCACTGTCTTTATGTACTCGGGCGGGTGTTTATGCTGCATTTACGTATTTCTAGCCCTTTTTATGCGTAAAATGAAAATATTTTTATGCGCAAAAACGTAAACAAGATCAGTTTTTACGTCGAAAACATAAAGCCTGACGCTCACGAAAGCAAACAGCCCAATGGCTACAATTATCTGTGCAATTTTCACACAATTGAATTGAAGTGGGCACGCCTGCTCACGTGAAATCGATATCCCTATTGCCATACAATGTGCTGGTGTACACTGGCTTGCGCATACATCAATATGCCCAATCATTCTAGAAATGAAGCACAATAACAACAGCATACTCTGCGAAAGAAGCTCCCAGAACTCTGCAGAGCTAGCACACATTTGTGGTAATTGCTTCAGTGCATCTTGTACACAACTCAAGTTTGTTATTCGACGTTATCGCAGATACCTTTGCGAGTATGTTCTGAAACTTGAGGTGCGCTCGCTGCAGTTGTGGTGACACGATGAGGTGCTCAGCTCCTGCTGCCTCAATGCCTCTGGTAGCGACAAGAGAGAGAAACAACAGCGCACACCAGCGGACGGAGCCTTGCATCGGATTCCCCATTTGAACCTGCCGCACACGCTAGAACTGGTCAAGGAACTGGCGAAGCGTGGCTCAAAAGCTGGAGATATTGTCTCGAGACATGTTTTGGGCTGCTAAACTGGGCCCCATTTGAGTGGCTGGCGGATTGCAATGCATGGTATTCGACTGTTTGACGCTGCTGTGAACTTGAAAGAAAATTGCTGCTCCATACCATTCCAGTGTTGAATGATGCGAAACCAATGTTCGAAGAATGCTTGAGGCCGTTGGAAGATGGCGCTTTCACGCTTGCTCAAAATGTTTGATATTTTCAAACACGAGGACAGTGAAATGTTCCATGACACAGTAACTATCTCATATTGCATTTCGCTGTCTTGGCAACTGTTGCCAAATGCAGCGGAGGGCCACTTGAATGCCTTACAAGCAGCACAAGCAGGGCCACTTGAATGCCTCACAACAGCAGCCAGTTGGCATGGAACAAAACTTGTCAGTTCTTTGGTGAGCAAAGATTGCCATGACATAGAGACAGCATTTCGTGTCGAGCCCTGAGCCCAAGCCGCTGCGGGATACAATGTACCAGCGTATTTCAGTAGAGGAATTGGCCATGAAGGCAGCGGCACCAAATGGCGTTCCCGACGTCCACATACTGGAGCTGACTCGATGTCAGTGATATTCCCCTGGATTGCAATTTGGTCCATTGCCCCCCGCACGCCGGCGCGACAGCAGTCTCATCTGCATCGATCCATGCGGCACAGGCTGTCCCCGCCATCAGGAAAGGCGTCCTCCGGACTCCCCCAAAACGCGCGGCCGTCCAAGTGGCGCAGCACGGCGACCGCATGGCGGCTCGATTCCGTGGCCCTTTGCCAATCACAAGGCATTCAAGCGCCGGTGTCGCGTAGGACCGCAAGCACTCACGGACGCACATTGCGTGATTTGGAAGAACCCGAGCCAGCTGGTAGAAATCTAGGGACTCCAGTGCCGCGCACTCGAAACGACGATTGCCACGCGCGGTGGTTGAGCCGTGGCCCCGCCCGTGCCCGTGAAGGCAAAATTGTCCGCGGTTCCTCCACCACCGAAACAAGAGAGCACCATCTCCAAGTGCCCGCGGCCAGCCAGCCGACCCCAACGGCGGCAAGCCCACCCATGAAGCAAATATATACCCATGCAGATTGTCTGATTTTGCCCAACACCAACTGCGCCGTCATTGGCAATTCCCCATCTGGGGCGTCCGGTCTCAAGGGAGGGCGCCGGTCCCACGACATTGTCTGGTCGCTGCCAGTGCGTTTCGCAAAGTGATTCGCGTCGGAGCGTGCGGTCATGGACAGGCCCCGTGCCTGCACTCGCGCCCGTCGACTCCCTCTTGCCGCGGGAGCACCAGGCCAGATCCGCGACTGGGGAATTTTCCCCCGTTTCAAGCACGGCAGCGGAGGCGCCAAGCCGTGTCGGGTCAGCACAGGCCTGTGCGCCCCTCTCAGGGCAGCACCGCCAGTCCACGTGGAAAGCCGCAGGACGACGGTCCAAAAGCGCACGCCTCCAGAAGCGCAGCAAAGGTGGGCACATGGGGGGACGGCGAATCCAATGCGCACCTTCAACGACCGACAGAAGTGGGCGCGGAGTGGGGAGGGCTTTGGCGCTGATTGCCCGCGAGTGCTCAAGGACTGCGAGGCAGTCGAAGTCGACGCGTGCGACCTTATTGCTAGCGGAGGCCAACCCCAATTCTCTCAAAGATTCGCGATGTGACGTTTGCTGATTGGGAGCGCGGCACCGCTTCATGCTCGCTGCAGCCAACCTAGGGTTGGTGCGTGTACACATTCATGGCAGCTGTACAGTCCCTGGGGTTGTCGACGTTGGGACCTTTCTAAACACATTGAGTACATAGCAGAGAATCGGTTGTATTTGCCATATACGCATATATATCGTCATACGACGATATCGCATGCGCTGCGAATTCGGCACCGCAGCCTGCACCGGCTGACTCGCCACTTCCACCCTCGTTGCGTTCATTGAGCTGCCCATACACTGGCAAAAATTCGACCATTTTACACGGCGTACAATTGGACAAAATCGTGTTAATATCGTGTACAAATCGGGTGCTTCAGAGCACGATTGTACACGATTGCTATAATCGTGTAGTTTTTAAACCTGTTTAGTACACGAAAATGGTCCACCTTACCACCATGGGCAACACGACAAAGCACACGGTTTTACACGATTTAAACAGTGTACCAGCGGCAAATGTGTATTTTGTGATTAGTACACGATTGGTACACGATGGTCACACTTTTACACCATTTTGACACGCGCAACACGGTACACGAATTTCTGGACCGTGTACTTTGGCCGATTTTTACCAGTGATAACGAGGGCAAGCCACCAGCCAGCGTGCGACGCACATCTCTCATTCTGCCAGCTGTGCCCCGAACGGATAGGGGGTGCAATTACGTGCGCGCTCAAGGCACCTGTGATGCATATGGATGGCTGTCCAAGCGCTAATAAATGGAAGTATTCATGGCACAAGCGCCATCACGCCAAACGCATCGAGAACCCAAAACGAAACATCCTGCTTACCATCCCTGTTGCTGCAAATCTCTCAAAATCAAGGCGCCCCGTAATGTTCTGCTTCAAGTTCCCCATCGCGACACGCAATCCGACACCGTGATCCAGGGATCTGTGGCTTAGATTCCAAGACCTATTTTCTTCGCTTGGGCAGGTGTTGGCATTCCCATACGTGCAACATCAAGCACTCTTTGCCCCTCTTGCTACACGAGGCAGTTTCGGCCTTAATCCATTCTCGTGACCACAACGCGCTCCCGTTTTTCATCTCAGCTGCAGAAAGCGACGCTCACGTGCGTCATTTCAAATCATTTCGGCTCCTCATTTGCCACCTGCGAAGGACCCGCATTCGCCCGGGTCTTTGATGGCGGAACAAGCCTCCAGGGCGCCCAGCCACTTGGTTCTCTCCGCCTCCGATGACGAGTACAGAAATTCGATGGTTGAGACATCCGACAAACTGCAAACTCCTGCAAACGATAAATTAGCATTAGTTAGCATAATTAGCATTTAATTAGCATAATTAGCATTAGCAAGCATGGGGAGGACCATGCTGACGCCTCAACGAAGGGGCATGTGACATCATAAGCAATCCACCGTGGGTACCTGTTGTCCCACGAATTTCGTTCAAAATGAGCTTTGCTTGGAAGCACAGTACACGCACAAAGTACTGCACCGCTCTTATTATGTTAATTTGCAATCACGATGAAATTAGGGGATCCATACTGAATCAACCCACATACTCTGCGGGAAGCACAAGTGCTCGAAAATTCAGATTGAACATCCCACATGTACTTCTCATTGATCAAGATATCTTCACATACGAATACAATCGATAGATCGCACAAAAACACAGCTTAATGACAAAATGACGCAGTAGAAATTCGCGACACAGAATCGAGGAGAGGTCCATTAGAATTGCCCCAACAATGCGCAAGCAACTTGGCGAGTTTCTCATCTGCACTTCCGCGTCTTTGCACTTTGATCACTGGCAAAAAAGGAGCAAATAACACTTTTGCAAACACACATAAAACACATTTCTTCAAATCTCTGCACGCTGAGAACACAGAAATAACCCAAACCCGTCAACTTTGTACACGCAAACACACATAAAACACATTTCTTCAAATCTCTGCACGCTGAGAACACAGAAATAACCCAAACCCGTCAACTTTGTACACGTTTGAACACGTGTTATTTGACGCCTTTTTTTTAGTGGATCATGTGCACATCCACTTGCAGTTTGCATCGACGATGCCCAGTATCCGCTCTTAACATCGTGAACACATTGCAGAGTGAATCCTCAAGGCTTTCCGCACCTTCCTCGTCAATCCCGCATGCCCCTGAGCACGTCGAAACTGGAGAAGCGAAGGAACAGCCTAGGTTCAACTTTAGGTATTGGCAGTATGTCGACGTCGCCGTTGGCGAAAACCAGGCTGAGATGTTCCAAACCTGAGGACTAACGCAAGCCCCTGATTCGTCTTCCCAGCATGGTGAGAGGCATGGGCTGGATTGCTGGCATTCCTCGTTCTGTGCTGAGGTTGATGCAAGTGCGGAGTTGGACCCGATCGCCTGGGCAGCACAATGTTCCTGAGTTGTGGACACAGAGTCAGCAAACTCAAGAATGTTTCGATTTGAGGCAATTGGTTGTGCCGCCCAAATTATTTAGATATCCAAGTTTTACATTTTCAATTCAAGGAAACTTCCCTTCTGAGTTTTCGTGTGCGATGACGCGCATATAATTGAAGGTCCGTACTTGTGTGGGTCCGTGTGTTTTGTCAAATTGGATCGATGCCAATTTGTTGATATTTCCAGTGGCGGATTGCAAGCTCAATCACTTCAAGCACACACACCTCCTTCAACAAGGCACAGTTTTGGCAGAAAGCAATGTCTTTGCAAGACCAACCACCATGCCATTTCGACACAAAGGCGAGCTGTCACAGTGATTGCGATGGGAAAATTTATCTATAATGCCATCTAAAGTTGTCGAATAGAATCGCAGTTGACAACGTGGTTTTCTTCTAGCGAGGGCAACGGCGTTTTCGAGAAAGCCTTCGTCCAGCCTCCATTCTAGTACGGGCATATATGCTTCCTCATTGTCGATTTCCAGGGAGTCGACAATATTACTCACCTCAGCTACCGCTGCTTGGTCCATTTGACACTTGGCATCTGTGTCGTTCCTGTGAAGTCATGTGAGTTTACATCAATCAAGTGCTGGATGGGGGGATCAAAATGGCTCATCGAAAATTTGAAACACGGCAGCCAGCAAGAGCAAAAGCCATCAGAAATAAAAACAAGAAGTCAAAAATTATGGGAAGGGCGGCAAGCAGTCTTGAAGCAGAACAGCCTATTGAGGTAACATAACATGGCACCTTGTTCCGTATATTGAACGCCAAATCTCTCGCATCAATGAACGAATAAACATTCTTAAACGCAACGTGAAAAAATCGACACATTATCATGTCGCGTGTCTGCACCGACTTCAAATAGTCGTACAGGGTCCTTTCAAATTTGTGACATGGCATGGCATGACATGACAGGACATGACAGGACACGACACGACACGACACGACATGACAGGACACGACACGACACGACATGACAGGACACGACACGACACGACACGACATTTGCACTCACCATTGGCATCCCGGCAAGGGGCGACACCTGTCTTCGCGGAAAATCGTTGCACATTGGTGACCAAAAAATACAACCATGAAGTCAGGCTGAAGGCAGCCTTGAATCGTGTGAAAAAAATCCAGTGCACAGATTCCATCCTCTTCCCCGGGCGCTTCATACCTACAAAGAAAGTGGCGAAAGAAGTTCAATTCCACACAATTTGCCCAGTTATTCCTTGTACCGAAAATGGAACAACGAAGATCGCCAAACGAGGCGAATTTGGGGGCATCCTGGAGAATTGGTGTAAATTTTGCCACTATGCAATAAAAAGCTAGACAATCCCTGCCGCCGGCTGCTATCGGCAATGCAACCAGACACGTACTAGATTTACGAGCTATTTGAATTACGGCCACATTGATCAACACAACAGATTTACATACAGGGCATGAAAGGCAATTCCACGCGTACAGAATTTCTAAAGATAGAATATCGCAAATGTGCTCAGCGCCGAGGTCAAAACGGATCATATGATCATGACCACACTCCTGTCACATGGCTTGCTTTTGTCTTTGAAATCCGCGCCATCGCTTTCCTGCAGCGGTCCCAGTGCACTGCCACTGAAAAGCAAAGCCCCAAAACCGGTGCTCGGGAGGGGCCCCTCCCAAGCGGGCCCGGGCGTGCAGATGGCGCAACCAACCGTTCCTTCTGAATGCTGCCAGGTGCATCGTAGGTATTTACCAATTGCACTGCAGAACGTCCAAGCAGTCGTCCTTGGAGGAGATCTTCACACACATCTGCGAAACGAGAACTCCTCGTCAAGGCACGGGATGCCAACGCCTTGGTGGTTTCTTGCCAATGTTTCACGCACTGAGGACTATGTTCGTCAACTGGTCTGACAGCAATCACTTCCTCTGTCCGTAATCGAACGTCCGGATTTGTCTGAGAGCTTGTTTGTATCAAGCGCTTGCCGTGTTTTCTTAAGAATACGCCCACAGCGCCCTGAAGAAGGTACGGAATGCGATCAAATTCTTGTAGCGAACGGCTGAGCACAACAGTTTTGGCAGGACATCGAATTTCAGTGTTCTGTACCAGAATCTGAGCCTCATCGGTGTTCGCAGACCATGCTAAAAAGTGGCATGCTGGATCCCGCAAAGCCCTGGGCTAAAGCGGGGGCCGCATTTTCAGAAAAAACGATTGAGCGATGTGAATGCGACCTCCCGAGCAAATCCGGACATTTAATTCCAGTCGGAACAAGCATGTTATTTTGAAGAGCTGCTAGCAACAGAAATTGAGCAATATTGCAGGCCTGAGCTATTGCCGCGGGATGTTATTTGCAATATTGAGCATTATTGGGCATTATTGAGCATTATTGAGCATTATTCAGCATTATTGAGCATTATTGCATTATTGAGCAATATTGTGGACCTGAGTTATTGCCGTGGGATGTTATTTGCACAGACACCGGTACACTGCTCCCTGAAAAAGCAGGGCAATCCAACTGCGTACAGTTCAGCCCAATATAGTTTTGAGAGCATGGCATCCTCTGAGTGCCAAATTCGCAAAAACCTGATCAGAACTCTTTGCACATTTTCTGCATTATGCAGCAAAAGAGCTGCCCTGAACCCTTGAAATTGCGGAACTTTCTTATGCTAATAAAGCGTTCACTGTACGCATATTCATCCATCAATATTGGCCAATTTTATTTTCGGAGGGCTGTAAATTACATCCCTCCAGGTGTAATCATAAGTTATCCATCCAGTGATCAGGAAAATAGGCATGCAGTTCCGCTGTGAATTCACTGTGTACCAGCGTTAGAAACTAATTGGTTTCTAATTATAGTTTCTATTTAGTTTCTAATTATAATTAGTTACATAATGAGATATTCTAATTGAGCATTGGATCGTATGCGATTACAATGTTAACTGACCTCCGTCGATGGACTGGACAAGCACTGACCGCCACGGCTGATGGACGAGCACCAAATAGCATCTACGAGCTAACGATGTATGCAATCCTTGGGCGATGCAACAGTGCACCAATGTCGCACGTTGAATCGAATTTGTAAGTGTGTAAATGAGTACAAATGCAAATGCAAGCAAACACTCCAAAGCGGCCTCACCTCAGTGTCCTTGCCGAACATCGAGACCTCAGCATCAGGTGCGTTGGAAAAGTACCGAGCCTTGCAAGAATCTCCCCAAGTGCACAGTGGATTGCCAGATTGCTGCAGCCGCCTTGCTGCCAATATACCTGGCGAAAAGGCGACCTGGATATAAAGAAAACACCACATCCAACAGTAGGCGAAAGCTGGCAAAAGAGAACGCACAGAGTTTTGTCTTAATCTGTTATCTTCCTCCTTGCAATAGTTGCGGCGACGCCAAGAAACAGACAACGCCGAGTAAGGTGCAAGTGTGAGCGGCTTGGAAGAGCACACACAAACTTGTCGAAATTTTTGTCGTCCCCCTCGGAGCAGTTGGAGAAATGCCACAGGGATTTGATCATCATGAGGAGTAAAATGAGATCAAAGTGCAGCGCATGGCGGGAAGAAGAACACGACGTCCAGAATAGCCTCACACCCAATCTTGTGCCACCCACGCTGCAAAGGTACAAAAGTACTTTCCAGTACACATGCTGCGAGCTCGCTATGAATGCTGAGTGTTCGTGACTGCAAGCACATTGGGCGCTGATGAGAGCAAAACTGTACAAATGCTAGAACCATCTGTGCAAAATACACAACACTTGGATTGTATGGAGCAACATTACCCGTGTGGCAACTCTTGTCCCCTATTGCTGGAAAATGTGTTTGTTCACCGCTACGTGTACTTCATTCAGTACAACGCAACTAATGAAGAACTGAAACAACAATATAAGCAGCCTTTGCTAAGACAGGCTGTCAGATAATGCTTACTGATGATCTGCGCGGAGTTGAGAAGCGTTTCCATTAATTGTTTCAAGCTCCTCTGCGTACAACGCAGGCTCTGAAATTCCGATTGTAGCAATACCTTGGACAGTCTGGGCAAAAATTTGAGATCAGGTCGCTGCATCTGTGGTGCCATGATGAGCGGCTCCTCGGCTGTGATCTTGACGCCTCTGGCAACGGCAAGAGGGAGGGACAACAGTGCACCCCACCAGAGGCAGCCCCATATCTGAGTCCCCATTGGCACCTGCGGCACTGGCGAGAACTGGTCAAGAAAACAGCTGGAAAGCACGTTTCTAAAAAATGGATGCCCAGGGTTAGTCAACAGCTTCCCAATTCAGCATCGGGTGCGCTGCCAATGAGCAACGTATATGTGAGCCTGTCGGGCCTTGCATTTCGGCACGACAACAGACCCATCTGCATGAATCCATGCGCGGTACACTGTGTACCCCAGCCTGCAAAGCCCCCCAGTGTCCGCAAGCGCCCGTCGGCCACATGCCGATCTCGCCAGCGTCCAATCTGCACAAATCGATGCCACACGGCCGCTCGAATCGCTGCCTCTTCCCCAACCGCAAGCTTCTCAAGCTTGAGGAGTCATCAGAGCTTATGCCCTGGTGACGCGAACAGCGCCAAGGTAGACAGAGACACGCACAGCCGCCCGAGGAGACCTGGCCGGGTCCGCAGCCCGAGCGATTCGATTGCTGCGGGCGCAAAAGCGGGCGATGGGCAAGGATGGCGACAAATCCTCGACCACGAAGGAAAACTGCTTGCAACTCTGTCAGCGTCGGAGCATAAAGCAGCTTGGAAAAGAGTCTCCAAGAACTTCCCCCACACTTGCTTAGGAAAGTGTGCCCTTTGCATGAACCGTTTCCCTTCTTTCTGCAACGGCGCTCTCCCACCCACTCAACTCCCTTACTCCCAGCCCCAATCCCACCCCCTTTTTGCTTTGTCGCAGGTTGTGGCCCACCGGCGAGGTGCGCCAATGAAGCGTCGTGGTAGTTATGGTCCAGAGGTGGGGCGATCGCTCATGCGAAGGCCCAGGTCAGAAGAACGCGCCCTTGTGGTCCCGCGGCGCCGCCCGCGACCTGAGGGGAAGTTTGGCGAAGCGAATCGCGTGGAAGCGTGCCGCCATCGACCAGCCGCGGCGCAGGCGCCAACAGCGTGCACCATTTCGTGCCACGAGTTGCCAGGCAAAGATTCCAAACAGCGGATTTGCTGCCTCTTCGGCATCGGGCAGCATGCACACGTTCGTGGAGGAAAGGCACAGGCCGACGCGACCATCTCAGGGCCGCAGTGCCAGCCCACGTGGACAGCCCGTGGCAAAGCGTCTCCGAAACGTGAGAATCGAGACGCGCGGCAACGACGGGGATACGCGGGGGTCCGCGGACCGCAACCTATGCGCACCTTTGCTCGCCGGCGAGGGCGGCCACAGAGCAGGGCAGGAGACCTCAGCACCCCTCTGGGATTTGGGAGCTTTGGGAAACTGCGGCGCCACCGGCTCGGACCGAGTTAACTCGCCCGGCATTTTCGCTGCCAGACTGCATTATCAGGACGACGTCAATTTTGGATCCGTGGGTGGAGTCTGACTATTGGCAGTTGTGTTGGGTGTTCTTCGTGATGCCGTTGGCAGTCGCTATGTGACTGTACTTAACACTATGCTGATTTGGCACCGCTACACCCGATCTCCCCGACTGTACGTCGGAATTCTCTGGCAGAACTGTTGCACGGCTTCATGCCCTCCCTTCAATCAGTCGTGCATTTTTGCAGGCATCAACTCACAGCAGCTGTCCACAAAATAGTTCACAGAAATGGGTGCTAGGAACGCCGCAGCGTATTCCCTTGCTAGTTTTGGGTGCCTTTCTTAGCCGCCATTGCAGACGTTTTGGTCAGAAGTTCCGGCCAGTGTTTGCCGGCGGCCAATCAACCAAAAGTTGGCTGAAATGCCATGTGCGCCAAGCAGCGGTGCAGGTAGCCTTTCTGTCAAGGTTTCTGCCAAGGTTCTGTCTTAATTTCGGGGCGGATGTCTCACCTCGTGGAACTACATGCAAGGGACTCTCAGGGATATGGCCATAATGCGCGGAGGCCAAAACTTCGAACGGCGCCGATGTTACTGCCCACGGGCATCAAGTTTGTGGCCACAAACAAATTCCATGAGTGTAGGAGAATGTCGTTACTGGGGAAGCACCGTTCATTGCAAAACGGATAGAGAATTGAATTGGAACTTGTGTCGAGTCGAAGTCCATATAAAGTTGTGAGCATTGGCAAGAGGTCTGCTCGCCAGCGCCGCTGTCGGGTGCGAGACGCACGGCATGTCAGAGGACCACGCCAAGAAATTTCTAAATAAGGCGAACGACTTTTCGCAAAAATGCGTTACCTCGTAAATCCCTCCAATCCGCAATATCTCATAATCTTAATGTCTCGATTCAAAGCGGGCCTTGCATGCATCTTCACCCCAGAAGCACAGTGGAGCATCAAACTGAAGCAGCCTCCTCTCTGCAGACAAGTATGAAGGGTCTGCGACATGGTTGGAGAAATTGAGGCCAGAAGCTTTTGGTGCTGGGCATATAATTATAGTAATCAAGCTACCAGGGTGGCGCTTCCCAATTCCACATAATAGAACATAACAAAACTACTGCGTTGACTGGTGGAAGAGAGCTCGCAGTCAAGGGTGGTGCTTAAATTAAAATGGTTCTCAGTTCATGTACAATACAAAGAAGCATTATCAAATCTATTCTCGGTAGGTTTCGACAATCGAACAGCAAGCCGGCCATCCTAACGCAAGCAAGCAAGATAGGGGCGTTTGGAAGCAAAATTTTGGAGAAAAGAGGTGCGAAATTACTTACAAGGCACACCACAGTCGGAAATAATTGAGTAAGCCCTCGGGCATGGCAGCTGCTGTCCCATGGTCACATGCATTGACGTATATTTGATGCAGCGTCAATTAAACAACACAGTATGAGGTACACAGTCTGACTGAGGTATGATGTTTGCAGATTCCTGTGTTAGGCAACTGCCAGAGGATGCTCCGCAATGCTCCATACTGATCCAAGGAAATTCTAACACGTCTTGTGAACACTTAAGAGATTGGAAGTGCGTTTGGCAGGCTGTGCAGCCACTTGACGTGCTCTTGCTGCAGCTGTGGCATCACGGCGACCTGCTGCTCCCGTGTGACCTCAACGCCAATGAAAATGGCAAGGCAGAAGCACAAAAGATGACTCCATGAGAAGGAACCTCGCACCTGAGTTCCATTGGTACCTGCGGGACTGGCGGGAAGTATTCAAGAGACTGGCGAGACAAAAGCTGGAACTTTTTGCCGCACAAAAGCATAATTTAAACATCTGTCTTTTGGCAGTTGGCGCAGTTCAGAGCATAAGATGTGCAACAATTTAAAAAATTTTAGGCGTTCAAAAACGCTGCACATACGTAAAATTTGCTTGTTTGCTTTGCGCGATTTTATTTCCGGTTGATGAGGGAAGGAAGAATTTGAAGCACGGCACAGCTGTCCGGAATTGCCTAGCTTCATGCAAACATCAAGATGTGAAGTGCGTCATCAACACATGCTGCAAATGAACCTTAGGGAGGCTGCTTGAACACATCGACAGAACAACAAGTAATGACAGATTGCCAGTCGACGGATTGGCGACCAAGCAAACTGTAAGCTCTCTGCTGGCAGCTGCATGATGATGAGCGGACTCAGCATTTTATTTGTCTTGCACAGGTAGGCCGGATGGCCAAGCCTGCTGTCCACAAAGGAATCGGATCAATGGCGCTCCCGAAGTCTACAACCTTGAGAACACAGGCTCAGACACATTGATCTCGTTGCCCTTGGCACGCCTGCAAAATGCTTACACCCCATGGGGGACAAAATCCTTTTGCAGTCGGCCGGGTCTCACATGTTGCCACGACTTACAATCTCATCTGAACGAATCCGTGTGGGGCAGCATGCGTCTGGCCTTTCGGCAGACACCCACAGCTTCCCCTCACTCCCAACATCGATTCGAGTAGCTCTTTGCGGGACTTGTTACTTTACAGTATTGTTGGGACACTGTCCTGAAAGCAGGCCATCAATACTCGCCGGCGCCCAACTTCAATGATTGCATGGCGGCGCGAGTCCGCGCCATTTGGCAATTGCGTATGATTCGAGCGCTGGCGCCTTGTGCATGCAAAACCGCACGCAGAAACCTGCTGCGAACTCGCCTGAACGAAGCGTTCCTCACACTAGGAAAAAAAGGGCCAAATAACACGTGTTCAAATGTGTACAAAGTTTACGGGTTTGTGTTATTTTTGTGTTCTTAGCGTGTAGAACTTTGATGAAATGTGTTTTTTGAGTGTTCGCGAAAGTGTTATTTGGCCCTTTTTTTCCTAGTGTCATGGCCCCGAACCATTCGAGTGCCAAGGGCACAAAGGCGCGTGAATTCACTGCCCTTCACTGTGGTGGGGACCGACCCCAGGTCCATGGCAACTCTGCGATTACTTCAAAGCCGAAACTTGCACACTAGGAAAGCAGGGGCCAAATAACACGTGTTCAGGCGTGCACAAAATTTTACGGGTTTGGGTTATTTTCGTGGTTTTAGGACTTTCGTTCAACGGCAAAACCAGGAAAAGAAGAAAAACTCTCTCTGGGGCGGCGGCTTATCTCCCATCCGTTGATGTGGTGAGGCGTGGACCCCAGGACGCGCCTCTCAGTGCTCGACATTCTCCCTGCCCACGCCGCACGATAATTGGCAACCGGGGCGGCCACTACTCTCCATGCGGGGGCGCCCGTCCCCACAGGAGCGCCCCGGCACTCCCGTGGCATTGTATGAGCACCGACAGAAAACTTCCGCAAAGCGGGCCGCGTCAAAGGACCACGCCGTCTCCGACATGCCAAGGCACCGCGCCAGTGCCGGCCGCTGCCCCCGTTTTGGATAAGTCACAAGCTTGTGGGCCTCAAGGGCGAGATGCCTAACAGGGAGATCTTCTGCCATTCCAGCATTGCAGGGGAGGCGCGATACCACGCTGGCGTTGGCTCAATCCGGTGCGCCTAATCCAGGGCAGCATGGCCAATCTGCACAAATCCCTGTTGCATGGCAGCCCCGAACACTAGTAGAAAACAGCATGCTTGCGATGCCATTTCGACACAAATTGATGCCATCACAGCCACTTTTTATGCCATCGCAACCACCGTGATGGCATCATTTTGTGTCGAAATAGCATCGCAGTTGGCATCGCAAACATGACGTTTTCTACCAGTGAAAATAGCGCCGCTCGAGACGCGCGGTAGTGTTGGGCGCGAGGGGGACATCCAGGCTGGCCGTCAGAGGTTTGCGTGCGTCGCTCACCTCCAATGGCCGGCGAAGGTGGACTCGGAGCTGGGAGGGACCCGGCCCCGTGCGCAGCGGCTGCCCGGAGCTGTGGGATTGCGAAGGTGGTGGAATCGGCCCAGATTTTTGGCACAACTCATAGACGTCGAACGCCATGACATGGCCATTACCAATGCGAGTCTAGGCCCCCTTCAATGCCATCAAACAACATTTCGCGATGGCGTTGTTTTGATCGGGAGTGCGGCGTTGCTTAGTGCAGGATTCAAGCGACCAAGCATTTGCACAGGCACCAATTCATGGCAGCTCTCCAGCCATGGGGCTGTCCACAAGTAGCCTTTCTGAATGCAGTGCCTCTGCGGCGGCGGCGCGCTGCTTTTGCAACCACAGGCACCGCAACTTCGACTAAACTGCAGCCCACATTTTTAGAGTTAACATGAAGCGCGAAAGTCCCCAATTGGCGCTTCGTGTTGACTTTAAGAACGTGGATGATGGACTACGATAATGACGATCGAGTACGATTATCGGCCAGCCGCCACCTCCCGGGAGGTGACGGCTGGCGCGATCGTCTTAGCCGCATAGAGCCAATACCCTTCGCAAGAAAGAACTCGCTGTACAGTGTGAGGGGTTGCTGTCACATTGCCATGCTCTCATACCCCAACGTATGACAGCTATTCCACAAGGCGACAGATCGCGACGGTGGCCAGCTGCACCCGGTGCAGACATATCTGCTGTATATTCTGCCACAATACATTACTACATAATAACACAATATAACACTACAGTATATACTGCCATTGCGGGCGTAACGATTCCTTTATAATGTGAACTAAGTCTTACAGCAGGCGAGTGGCAATCTGTACAATCCATCTTGCAATGCGAAACGCTGCCAGGTGTCGTTTACAACGGGCTTCGTTCTCACCACTTGTCCACCTGAAGGCAAAAGGAAGGGCGGAAAACGGAAACAAATTTGCATGAATGCCGGCCCGGCTATCGATAACTGGGGCGGCACTGATGGAGATTTGCTGCCATTACATTTCGTTACATTGTGATATTGCAATATCCCGATGAATCGCATACTACAGCTTCCTGTACTTGAACGCTGGAGCCTCAGGCTCAAAGATGCTGAATTGCTACAGCGAAGGAGTCGCTCTTTCTGCTGCATCAGCTTCATTTGCCGACCAATATTGAGCCACCCTCGAGGTGTCCCTCTTCCTCGTTCACCAGCACTGTCAACACCGCGGAAGCAAATCCCCACATGGTGGACAATCCCCATCAGATCGCAGCAACCCAACACATTGTTTTGGATGCCGTGATGAAGATTCTCAAAGATTCTGAAGAAAGCTATTCTTTCTGTGAGCAAATGGCGTGTCCTGTACATCCTGCATATCCTAGGCTTGTAATGGCCAGCAGTCCTTGCATTTATCCCATGCGACGTGGCCCCGGCTTTTGATCCGTTCATGCCCTCCCAGAGAGCGTGAAGCTGTCATCCAAATTACAGTAATGGCCCTGTGCTGCAGCTTCGGACAGCATTGGTTCCTTCAATTGGTGAAGGAGGCGCATTCATCCGGGTCTTCTATAGCGGAGCAAGCCTCGACGGCATCCAGCCACTTGGTCTTCTCCGCCTCCGATGACCCATACAGAAATTCGACGGCAGCTTTGTCCGACAGATTGCAAAATCCTGCAAAGTGAATAAATAGTTTCACATGCAAATTTTGCATCTCAAGATGACCCGTAAACGGACGTCCACGAAATCATGCTGCTAATTCAACGAGATTGTCCTTACCTATCCCAAATTCTCTGAACACGACATGTTTGCAGGCAGTGCGCGTGCGCATCACTCGCATACATGCTTTTAGCAACCACGGTACAATGCACGTAAGACCTCACAATGCAGCAAAAGTCATGAAGCGTGGGAACTAAAATTTCAAATTCCAACTTTGGAAATCATGAAGGACACAGCACAGGTATATAACAAGCCATCGTGGCTACCTATGGTCGCAAGGCTGCACTACAGTGACGTTCAATTGCCCGTGCGTTTGGGATGCTCGAGAAAGCCATGAGATTCCCAGATACATAGAAAAGACCCAACCTCCGACGACGTCGCTGTGGGGGCGACGCAAACCCCGGCGACGTCGACCAAGGTTGGGACTGTAGACGAGATCCACCCTTCCAGGCTTAATTCCAAGCAATTCTCGTCCCACATACGCACCACTCTCAATAATTTCAGTAAAACTAAACATCTAATTATCCATATTAGTTAAATAAACATTTGAAATAAGCAAAAAGTAACGATTTCTTTAACGTCCTTCGCAATCTGGATCCAATAGAAAGCGTCTGGGGTGCTGCTCCCAGTGCATGCACTCGCGTGCGATCCCTGGATCTCTTTCTCACCTCCTTTGTCAATCTCGCACACTCCAGTGCACGGGGCATTCACAGGAGTAGCCACACATCCGAAGCCCAAATTTGAGTACTGGCAGAATGTGGACGTCGCTGCCGTCGAATACCAGGCTGAAACGTTTACAAGTGGCGGATAAGCGCACTCAGTTCCCAGCGCCTCCGAGCCCCACAGCGCACATGGCGGCGCACATGGGGCAGAGGTCAGGCACTCGGCACTTTGCGCCAATGAAATGGCAAGGTCGAAGCTCTCGCCGATTGCCTGCACACCACAAGAAACCAAAGATTTGCTGACAGGCAATCTGCGCCGCTTGCGCATTGGACGCGCTGGATTCTGTCACGTGCTTCACTTGCATCCATCCTTGGTTTTGAGGGTTTGCGCTGTTACAGGCATGCATTCAGGCGCCCAAATTTACGCGCAAGTTCACATATTTCAGGGCTCCGAATTTCGGGTCATCATTTTCAATTTTCGACCGCATTTTACAATTCTCCATTTTAGACCATCGCAACCATATTAGGAATTGCAACTGGGACTCGTCCAGCCCGCATCCTCCTCGAGCGCCTAGAGCACCACGTCCTACTTGCCGTCTCAGTGCATCATCCATTGAATTCATCATCATTGCGAAACATCCAAAAGAAGTTTTGAGCTGCAGTAACGCTAACATCTCCAGGTGCAACTATTAGGATATGCGATGCGCTTGAGACCTAGAGTTTCGTACAGACTGTGGATTATTACTCACGTTGATGCAACATTATGAATTCTCAGGGAGATCCCATATCATGAGTCATTACTCGTAAGAACCGGCCCAGATGCACGCATATAGCCAGTCTCCTCATAGCCTTGGTTTATGCGAACAGCTTCTAGCATATTTGGAGCTCCTGTCACAGTGGCTGCAGATTCATCATTACATGCAGTATCATGATAGTGCAAAAATGACCATTGAGAAGATTGCCACCATTGAGGATTTCGGACTTCGCTGTGGTAGACGGCCAGCCACCAATTTGGCTGGGCGATACTGTGCGATCAAATATCGATCCACGGAAGCTGCTGCGACTGGGAACTGTGACCGCTCAGAGCGCGGACACATCAAGAAGCGAGTGCGCTCCAACAGTCATTTTTAAAGCGCTGGAGCGGCTGCCTGTTGATCAATTTCCAATTATATGGAAGCTCGATCCTGTAACGCACCGCAACTAGCGCCTCTTCGTCCACCTGACACACTGCGTCAGTTTCGTTCCTGCAGCAACACACAAGTTTGCGTCAATTGATGTGAACAGCGTGCGTTGGAACTTGGGGGGCTATAAAGTTTTTGTCACTTTTGATTTCAATGAAGGTTTCAAAATTCCCAATGAAAAGACAAAGGCCACAATGGTGACCACCGCTCGGCACACCGTTCACATGCGCACAAAATGCCACACATCCTCGCCTGTGTGCAACGTGTTTGCCCTATGTGTCCAGTGTGCATCTCAGCCGTATGAATATCAGTCACCCAATCAACGGCATGTTTTTGCATGGACAGCATATCGTTTCAGCACGACATCGGTAGATTACTCATGAAATCGCACTAAATCCCGACTTTGCACTCTCCTGTCATAATCATTATCATCACAATACATCGAATGCATTTCCCATACAATGGCAAAACGCAGCCCGTGCATATGACAGGCGATGATGGGCGTGAAAACCAGGCAGATTGTAGACTCTCCTTTGTACAAGGTCGAGCTGCTGGCAAGCTAGATCGGCGTGCAGCATAATCCCAACTGCGACCGAACATTCTGGGGTTTTGGACACGACATTTCTGGGGTAATTCATCGCAGCCATGAGGGATTGAAAAGGCGAATGTAGCCCAAAGATTCTTATATTCAGGCTTTCGAGAAATTTGAAAGACCGAGAAATGAATGACAATTCGTTAACATTTGGTATATGGTTAAGATGTATAATTTGGGGCCCACAAGCAGCTGCATTCTGCTTCCGCACCCTCCGGGAGGGAGCCAGTGAATCAGAGCAATGTCTTAGATATGAAGGTCTCCCACGTGAATTCTAATGTAGATCCTTGCTCTTGTCCTAACCATGGAATAGAAAATATGATATAAAGCGACAGCAGTCCATTCCAGTCAGAATTTGCTTTTGCTTTTGGGAGTCCGGGTTGTTCACTAGGAGCTTGGGGATCCAAACAACATATTGGAAGAATGGCCAGAGTCGGAACTTTCAATGGATGTGCTGGCCCATATTTTTCCCCTCTGCCACCCCCTTTCAATTCCCCGACCCGGACGCGTTTCCCTTCCGAATCGGACGAGTGTGGAGTGGATTCCCCCTTAATTTCCATGAAATTGATTCCTCCACCACATCTAACAAGATCTGGCCAGTGCACGCAGTCAGGTATGACCATACGTTCCATATGTACCTCCAGGACATGGCGCATGTGTCACTAGTAAAGCCACAGGACAAAATACACGGTTTGAAAATCGTGTGATAATCATGTTAAATCGTGTATTATGGAGCAGAAATGGGGCCAAACCATGTAGTAACGTTTGAGTGAATTTGCACGCTGTTTGCACGTTTTGATGCGGTTTTGCACGAGTCATGTGCGGCTCAAAACCGTTTTATTCTGGCCGATTTTTACTTGCGTACCTCCAGAATGGTGTCCGCATCCAAGATGCGTAAATGATTCTATGTTATTATATTATTCTATCATTCTACATTGTTATATATTCTATGTTATTATATTCTATTGTGTACATGCACGCTTACCACAAGCAGCCTGCCCAGGAGAGACAATCTGCCTTCCGAAAAAGTAGTGGGCACTTGATAGCTCGGTGGAAATCCTGATGCTCAGGCTGAAGGCAGGCTCCAATCTCATCAAAGACATCCGAAACACATTCTTCAACTGCTTCCGCCCTACAAATTCGGTGGCAAAAGTAGTTTAGTTGTGCATCGGTTGAGAAATTTGAGATGTAATAATGAAGCCCGTGGTCACCGAACGCTGCTGAATCAGAGCAACACATTGCGCCGCTGTAAGTTTGCTAAGTTCCTGAATGCAAACGTCACAAAATGTAGAGAAAGCGTACCTGGGAACCTGTTCAGAATGATACAATAGTGGCTAGCTTTAGAGATGCATGCGATACGTCCGCAATTGTTAGTAATACAGCGGATGTATTTGCAGAGATCAGGGTGTGGTGAAGCGTAGAGATATGGCTGACAAGAACCGGTGTGATAAGTTCGTTTCTGCAGGGCACCGTAGTCCGCTGCCTGAACACTAGCGCTAACTACTTAAGTATTCCAATCAAATGTTCTGCTGTTGCTGTGGCCAGAGGCAACATGGAAGAAAATTGTGCGCACAGTTTGCACATCTCAAGGCTGCCCTTTTGCAAGGCGACATGCTCATCAAACGGTACATTCGCAGAGCCAGGCCAAGCGCATAGACCACTCGGGTTGTTGAGAACATTTGCGTCATCCTTGCAGCATTCAAATAAAAGTCGTGTTTTGAACAAGCGGCAGTTGCAATAAAGGAAAAATGTGTACATGATTGGATGTTCGCCGTTCGTGCAGAGTTTGAAAAAACACACATTCAAAATAAGAAAATACATTTGCACATGCATATGCGTGTGCCTCTCTGGCGTTCAAGTCAATGCAATTCATGTGAATGTGGTTGCGTCCACGGTCTTCTTTACCAGCGGACATTTCCAAGTTGAAGTGCATTTACCAGAGGCACTCTGGAACATCAATGCAGTCGCCCTTGGAGGAGAAATTTGCACACATCTGCGAAGCAGAACTCTTTTGTCATGGCACAGAAAGGTCGCCCACCTGGTGGGTAATTTCCATCTTTGAACACACTGTGTGCCAAAGCCATAGCCCCATGAAAGGATATCACAGAAAGATCAACTACATTAGGAACATGTAGACAGTCACGACTGCACCCAATCAAAAACTGTGCAGCAATCCTGCAATGAGTTGCAGATGGTTCACAGATGGAAAAAGCATATGGAAATTTGACCACTAGCATATGGCACAACTGCTTCACCACCACACTTATTTACTACTACTCTTGACGGGAGTAATCAAAAAGTTGTGGAAACACAATTAATCATCTTGGGAATCTTTCCAGTTCAAATGTAGTCGCTACCGACAAATCGGCATCTTGAGAGCATGCACAGCGTACAGTCTCCCTGCAGTTGCCCAATGGCGCCACAGTATTGTGCATGATATGTCTACTCTATTCTGCACTGTTCATAATCATATTTTATTTTTGCACATTCGTATTTTGCGTTAAGCTTAGAGTCAACAAGTAAACTGCAGCTAGCCTTACAGGTGATGCGAGGAAAAGGCGCACAAGATCAAGCAAGGCACGTTCCTTCTTCAGCTTGTATGGTATATAAAGTCAGTTTGAAACAAAAGCAAAAATATGAACCAACATGTTATAAATTTATGGAAGTCTAGAGGGGGCTCACTGTTCTCATCAGTAATATCGCCTAACCTCATGTCGTGAAAGTGCACCCGAAATTGTTATTCTGAGGTGCTCTATTTTTGACGATATGGAGTCATGCACAAGTGCACTAAGGGAGTGCATGCGATGCAGCTGGTAATTCATTACATAGCGATTTCGGCTATCAAGTGTCAATCTTTTGAATACCCTGCCTCGTCATTGCAGTGACTGAGATCACAATATCCACTTGTGTTAGAAAATGGAGTAGATGACTATCCACAAGAGTAGCTGATGCATGAACACAACAATACACGAAACATACCTTCACGAAATTCATGTGCAGATCGGGACAGTTGCTAATGCACTATCGATTTGCATTCCAATGCCCACAAATATGAAGGTGCCATGCAGCTGAATGCGAAAATCTACCCACCTCATCGTTCGCGCCTATCTGTGAGATCTCAGGATCCGAGTGGCTCGAGTCGTAGCGGGTTTTACATGAATCTCCACGCCAGAAGCACAATGAGGCATCAATCTGCAGCAGCCTCCTCGCTGCAGACAAGCCTGAAGGTGCTGCTGTCTAGAAAGACAAATAGACGCCAGAAGGTCTTGGTGCTGTGTATCCCCGCTTTTGTGTTATTCGGGGAAACGGGGCAGTGTTTTGCTAATTGCCAGGAACAAAGTACCAGAAAATTCCAGTGTGTGGAAAGGTGGAGAAGAAGATGCAGCTGAGGCAGCATCGTATCCAAATATTGCTCAGCACGTGCAAAACTGCATACCAGCATTCTCAAAACATGCCTAGGAAGGTCTACAACATAGTCCAATAGAAAGTTGCAACAGAAATGCGAGCACACATAATCTGAGCTTGTAACACCCAAAATCTACAGGGAAGAGATACAAACATCTGTTGTTTATTTCACCACAGTTGGTTATAAATGAGCACGTCTCCACGCACATGTGTGTCAACACTGCAAGCCAAGCATTGTGTGAACATTGCAGATGCTCTACAGCATCTAGTGCCCATATCACCATGTTGTTGATTGGCGCATACTTTATGATGTGGCAATCAACACAATGCAAGCCTTTAAGATTGAAGTAGGGTGTCAGCAGAACCCTGCATCAAGAAATGAGAATGTGAGAGAACGCTCAAGGACTACAGATGAAAGTCCAACACGTTTCAAATGTACGCTGTACAGCTCAGGATTTGGAATTTGATGTGTTGTGAATACTCTTGACAGCCTGTGCTGCAGCCGGACCTGCTGTTGCTGCATCTGCAGGGGGATGAAGATGTACTTTTGTCCTGTGGCCTCAATGCCATTGGAAATGCAAAGAGAAAAGCACAGCAGCGCACTCCACAAGAAGGGGCCCTGCATCTGAGCTCCCATTGGCACCTACGGCACCGGCAAGAACTGGTCAAGAATCTGGTGAAGCGCATTATAAACACAGGCAGCAAGTCAAGCATTCAGGGTCTGCTTGAATTTCTATCTTGCCAGAACATCAGGCAATGACTGACGGCTAATCGAATGCTGTAAAATCTCTGCTGAAAATGGCGTGCTCATAAGTTGGCACTACTGCTTGTCTGTCTTGAGACCTTAGTCTGGTCGAGCTTCAGCGGGCCTATATCAAATGTGCAGGTAAGCGTACACCATGAAATTTGCATGCCAAGCTTTTCGCCCACAAAGGACTGGAACCACATCGAGTTCCTGAAGCCTGCAGCCTGGAACCAAAAAACTCGGAGGCAAAACCTCGCTCCCCTTCGCTTGTCAGGAAAACTGGCTTGCAATCCCTTGGGGATAAAATCCTGCGCAGTCGGTCGGCCTTGGCAGTCCCATCTGAATGGATGCAAGCAGGACAGAATGTGTCCGCCCCCAAACGACGGGCGGGCCCGAGCGTCAGCACAACGTCCTCAGCCAAAAGCTGCCCAGCGCCCAAGCTCAATAAGCTAATAGGGTTGCAAAACCCGTATAAAACACAACGGGTGTTAGCCCAACAAAGAAAGAATTCAGCAAATCGGTGTCCCTTTGGGAATCACCAGCAATTCGAGTTCTGGCGCCGCGTCCAAGCCACAGCCTACGCAGGTATGCGCCGGCGTTCGAATGAAGCGGTTCTCCAACTCCGAGCAGTTCGAGCTTTGCGCAGGCAGAGGCGCACGATGGCAAGCGCACTCGCAGGGGGGTGGCCAGATCCAGGTCCGCGAAATTTTCTTGATTCCTTCACAAGGCCGCCGGCACTGAACACAACCCTCTCCCAGGCAGCCACGGCTGATCTCCCGTCAAGACGTTGCGCCAAGGAAGCGCCTTCCAATTCTTGACCTTTGGCCCGCCCAGGTGCATGAATATTGGGAATAGCGGACAGGGGCCACCGCGATTCTGCGTACGACGCGGAGGTCCCCAAGGGAACGCCCCCGGCACTCCCACGATGTCGCTTCGAGCGAGTTTCGCAAAATGGATCGCGTTGGAGAATGGCGTCAGCGACTGGCCGATGCGCCCACTCCTGCGACCCCCACCCTCCCATTTGCGGGAGGACCCTCGCCGGGGAAATTTATGGCTTTCCGGCCTGATGCAGGATGGGATGATCGCAAAGGGGCGCGAAGCCACTCTGGACACGCACAGGCCGGTGCGCCTCTCCAAGGGCCGCAATGAAATCCGCTTGAAGCCTCACGGCGGCACCAAAGTCCGCGACTGGAGACGATAGGCAGCAATGGGACATTGGGGAGGGGGATGGCGTGGGTTGGGGGGAAACAACGCAAGGTAGCCGTCAGCGAATAGCGTGCAATGCGCACCTTCAACGGTCGTCGAAAGTGGCCTCAGAGTTGGGAGGAACGGGGCTCTGTGAGCAGGGGCACAGGGAGCGGGGGACTGTGGCGCGGCCGGGACGGCCCAGGAGAAGGTTTAAGTGGCTGAGGGCATCCGCAATACAACTGCGCTGTGGTGCGCAGTCCGCAATACTGACTGTACTGTCATGCATCATCACATGATGGGAAGCTTGTGGAATGGGAAGCACGGCATCGCTTCGCCCTGGCCTCAATCACTTGGGCAGCCGTGGATAGGGTTTCCATCTGCGCACCCAACTGTACTTCAAAAATGTCTCACTAACGCAAACAAGATACGGCACTGCGCTCAGTTTGGGACCTTGTGTGGCTGTAGCTCACGACTACACAACATGCCACACATGTTTCCAAGCATTTTCCACACCCTGATGCAATTCCACGGATCCGAAGATTGCCGACTGGGCAGCCGGCATATTTACAATGCGCAATACTCTTCGTCCCTCGTCCAATTGAACCGTGATGTACACGTGCACGGAATATATCGTTCGTCTTTATGGTCTAAAAGACAGTAAGGTACACGGCCCTGAAACAGTAACCGTCCTCCAAACGATGCCCACAGACCCCAACCAGAAAACGACGGTGGATGATTGCCAAGGAAACATTTGGCCATACCACACAGGCCATGTTTCAATTCCAACGCTGCCAACTCTCCAGGGGCATCAATCATGTACGACATGTGTCGCCAACGGGGGCTCAATTCTGCACTGAGCCTTTGGGCAGCGGTGACCCAGGGGGTACGGGAGGCATTCACAACTGGTCACGCTAGGAAGGACATGTCTGTCACACACGAACCGAACCCGCCTTACAGACGGAGCGAGTGGTATTCATAGCTTGATGATGTGACAGCTCATGAGCTGCTGTATCCAGAATCCCCATTCTGGCCACTTTCACGAGCTGGCCTGGTTCGTGTTCATTCCCCAAGTCAACTTCCTATTCCGGCCGCCCATACCAACTATGCACCATTGCCAACTAGCCCACCAGCTACCCCCGTACGCCACCCACTCCCACTCTCCCTCACTCCCACACTTCCTCAGCTCCTATTCCCGCCACCATCCCCAGCTATAACCAATCCCAAAGCCGTCCCCATTCGTTCACTACAGCCAATTCCCCTTAATTGGCTCCCGTATCGTACATACTGCATCCCTTCCCACACATGTGTTGCCGTCCACCATCGCCCATGAAAGAATCGCCGCAACAGGCAAGAATTCCCCCCACATAGCGTGCAAGCTGCTGGCAGTGTAAGCCATTGATGGTCGTCGATGAAACGTGTCGGTCTGCGCATTGATCAAGCATGTTGTCAAAACTTTGCCAGATTCTTATAATACATGCACCGAGTAGTATACATACCATGTAGGAAATATACCATGCTTCCTGTACGGGATCCTGTACGGGATTGGGCGCCTGGTGCTCTGCACAAGTTGACACGAAGCATTGTGGAAGCACTGGTGACGATTGTCAAGAAGGCGAATGACAACAATGGCCATTGGAAACACTGTAGCTGCATTCGGGACGAATATGACCACCAAACGGGGATCAGAGATTGCCCCCAAATTCCAAAAAGTTCCAAAACACATTGATTGTGGCATTCACTATGGGATATCCTGTGTTGCCACACAATATGACAGACATGGAATACTGGTCCTATCTATTTGTAATGGATCCTGAACGGCCATCCGTCCCATATGCCCTCCAGGCCCACCAGCAGAATGGCCACGAAGTTGACGAGGGTGAGCATGATGAGCCCGGCTGCTGCTGCTTCCGTGGCTTGCTCGTGGTCCTCCAGGTTGCTGCATTTGTTCCCACCGTTGCTAAAATTGAGGAATGAAATGCACTAGTAAAAAGCAGGCCAGATGACACAGTCCTGACACGGTCTGCTCAAAATCCAACCGTGTACTTTCGGCAAATGTGGTCCCAAAAGTACACAGTTGGATTTTGAGCAGACCGTGTCAGGACTGTGTCATCTGGCCTGTTTTTTCCTAGTGATGTTGGATAAGAATGCGTGTTCAAGGGAAAGGAGCATGAAGAGCACCCACTCCCAATTTGCATTGACAAAAGAAGAAGCAAGAAAGGCGAAAGAACAATGAGATGCAGTGGAGACCAAAGTGCTCCTGCTGCACATCGCCACTGTCTCACCACTCTCCTCGAGCCTCCCCCCGCCCTGTTCCCTTCCAGAAAGCATATCATTCCAATGACTGATTGTCTACAAGGATAGCAACCGTGAGATATTGTTAATTATTAGTTATTAACAAGTAACAGCTATCCATTGCCAGGCTTTTCCCGGCTTTAAATTTCACATTAGCTGCTACATAACTACCAACCAGTGTATTAACCAACACCAATTAAGAGCCGCGGGACAAAATAATGGTCTGGGAGCCAGGCCGCCTCCCAAGCGCAATTACCATCGGCAAAAGGCAACATTTCTGCGATGCTAACTGGGACGCCATTTCGACACTAAGTGATGTAATGACGGTCAATTGAGATGGCAACAACGTAGTTGTGATGGGTCAATCATGATTCATGCTGATCAGCGTGACATGACATTGCTGCCATTAATTAACCCGGCCCCTTACTGGAATTATATTTCGCGTGACTCAACCACAGTACTGCGTAAAGCACTGTGGTGGGGCGTTCGCGCCTCTGGGCCGACCCAAACCCGTGGGAAATAGCGACGCGCGAGTGCCTGGCCGCGCCCTCGCGGGTGAGGGGTTGCGGCGGCAAGCCGAGGACTTTGTCATGCGGGATTGAGCTGGGACGCCTTGCGGCGATCAAAACGCACGCGGACGCGGAGCGGCGTGCTGGAGCTTCGGCGGGGCTGGCATTTTGCTAGTCGGCCCGTTCGGTACGGTCCCAGAAGTGTATAACGGCAGGGTAGGCTGTGGCCGCACAGCCGCCTGTTTCAGTCGCGCCCAGTGTGTCCCACAGCCGCTACTCAGCAATGGCTTGGGCTAACATGCGACAAGCTGTGGGTGCTCCGATTGGCCAGCTCTGGAAAAGATGGTGAAGAAGATCGGCGAGCGCCTCAGCTCGAGTCGCTGGACCTGCCGGTGGTTCTCAGGTTTGACTTATGCGAACCAGGTTCAGTGGCCAATTTGCTGCAGAAGAGTAGGCTGTGGCCGGACAGCTGCTTGCTTCAGTCGCGCCCAGTGTGTTCCAGGGCCGCTAGGCGCCAATGATTTGGGCTAGCACGCGACAAGCTGTGGCTTTTCCGATTGAGTCGCTGGACCTGCCGGGACCGCTGTTTGACCTATGCGGACCAAGTCAAATGGCCCACTTGGCTGTAGCAACGTTGCTGCGCAGCAACGGGCACGCCCGCCCAAGCCACGGTTCTTCTGCTCTATAAGATTCGCGAGCGGCTTTGCAAAGTCACCCATCCGCCCCTCGGTTATCGCACTCGCCGGGGTTGGCGACTCCCAGTGAGAGCCAGCAAGACCCCTGAATCGTTGGTTTCTGCTGTGGGTATTCGGTGTCAGTCTGGCTGTCTAGATCGAACGAAACCGGACAAGGTTGGCCAGCGCTTCGCCTGGACTCGCTGGTCCTGCCGGCGGTTGTCAATTTGGATCAATGCGAACCACGCCAATTGGGCCACCTGGCTGTAGCAACGATGCTGCCTGCTGAAGCCGCAGTTCTTCCGCTTGACAAGATCCGCGAGCGGCTTAGCGAGGTCACCCAGCCGCCTTCCGGTTATTGCACTCGCCGGCGCCGGCAATCGCCAGTGAGCGCCAGCAATCACCCAGGAGGGTGCGCTTGTGTTGTCGGTATGAGGTGGACGACGGTGACGCCTACCCTGCTCGCGCTCGCGCCTATCCTGCTGCTCGCCACGCACCCACCGCCGGCGGGCCGTCCGCTGGATAATTTTGGATTGGCGTCCTCCTAAAGTGCCTCGATTGGCCCCCACGACTGGCGGGATCTGGCGTCCGCGAGGCGCCACCTTTTTGCCAAGGAAACGGCGCCTTGCAGGCGCCCATTCCGGCCACCCGCAGGGGTCTCGATTGGCCTCCACGGCCGGCGGCATCTGGCGCCCGTGAGGCGCCACTTTTCGCCCACAAAACGGCGCCTTCTGGGTGCATAATCCCGCCACCCGCGAGGGCCTCGATTAGCCCCCGCGGCTGGCGAGATCGGGCGCCCACAAGGCGGCATCCCTTTGCCCACTCCAATCACCCGGGGGCCCTCTGTGTGGCAAGGCAACAGGGCGGGGGGGCGGGGCATGGGCGGGGTGCGGCCAGCCGGAGCTGTTGGGAGGGAAGGGGCAGCTGGGTGGAGGCTGGGTGAGTCAGCCGTGGTGGTCATGAATGGTGGTCATCCAGGACATGTTTTGTCAACTCAGGTTCTCATGCTTTGATCAACACATCGTGCTTAACTAGGCGGCACCCATGGCATGTGGCGCAATCATATAATATCTCGTCATATGCATGACACAATGCGCACATCACAACATTCCTAAATGTTGGATTCTGGTTGCAATAAAACAGAACACCAAGTGGAACACCTAATGCAGCTCTCAAGATATATTATTGTTGTCCAGTTGTGCAACACTTCCGATGAACTTGTCAACAACCGTGCTTGGCAATTGCTTCTCAAATCCCACAAACCGCAAATGTCCATCACCGCAGATTCACCAAACATTGGGCCGGGTTACCCCATAGGAGCACCATGCGTGCAATGCGCAAGGCTCCGACTTGTAAACACAATAATGCCATTCTCTTTCCGGTGCGCCGTCTGTGCGCGGCTGGCCGCGTTCTCGGATGCCCACACGCCCTGCACCTCCTGCAAGCTGCAGTGGGGCAGCCTTGACTTTCCACGCCAATTCCGTAGAAAGGAACCCCGCGGTTAGCTGGCGGACAAGGTGTGGAGTCTCACCTCGGGCTCAGGCAGTGATGGACTCCACGGCTATGGGCGCGTCGGGCGGCTGTGTGGACCCGGGCGGCGGCTTGCCCCCCGTGGGCGTGGGCTGGGGGGCGGCCTGCTGTGGGACCCCCCTGTTGAAGGGCGTCGAAAAATGGATCCTGAACGGGCATCCGTCCCATATGCCCTCCAGGCCAACCAGCAGAATGGCCACGAAGTTGACGAGAGTGAGGATGATGAACCCGGCCGCTGCTGCTTCCGCGGCTTCCTCGTGGTCCTCCAGGATGGTGGTGCCCTCCGCCAGGGCCTGCTCCACGGTGCTGTCGACCTCCCGGATGTCGCGAAGCCGCAGGAAAACTTCCGCGCAGTCCGTCATCTCCACCAGCGCGATGGCAAGGAAGACCAGGAGCACCAGGCGGGCCCTGGACACCCACTTGGCCGCTGCCAGGCCCCCCAGGGCGCCCATCACGAACAGCTGGAAGAAGAGGGCCCACCAGTGCGGCCGGAAGAGGTTCTCGCAGCTGACCTCCGCCCGCTCGCTCTCGCAGTCGCTCGCCAGCTTGCTCAGCCCTCCCAGCGCCACGAACCAGCCCGCAAAGGTCAGGGCCGCCACGACGATTGCAGCCAGCGTCTGCGGGCCGAAGGCCGTCACTGCGGGCGGCATGCTGCCCTCTGGCGGGGAGGAACGGGTGGGCGCGGTGGCTGGTGGGGCCGGTCGCCCAGGCGGGCTGTCGCGGAACGCGTGAGAGGGTGGATTGGAAGGATGCCGCGTGGGGATCGCTGGGGTTGGGTGTCCGGAGGCAGGGGCCGGCAGGGGGCGGAGGGGTGCAGCTCGTCGTCTTGTAGTGCAGAGGTCCTTCCGCGTTTGGGTGCGATCCCGCGCTGATTTAGGACGAATTAGCGGGATGTGTGTTCCAAGCGAGTTCCAGGCGGGCGGCCGCACCTTCCAACCAGCTGTCGCTTGCAGAAGACATCATTTTGGCGACGGCCACTGCGATGCCATTTTCACGCCAAGCAGCCTTGCTACGTGGAAACAAGTCATGATGGCGCCATCACGGTGATTGAAATGGCGTCAAAGCAGCGTTCTTGGCATCAATTACTGTCAGATGGCATTGCAAAAACTGGTGTTTTGTACTGGTGCGTATTCTCCTTTTTCCCGTCCCAGTGCTCCCACTGCCCAAACGAGTCCGCCTGCGACCCAGCGATTTTAGAGGAGCCCAGCCGACCCAACACTTACATTAAATGCAATTCAGGTTCTTCTTGTCTAGTTTCAATTTAGTGAATCTCAAGGACTTTGAGCCCACATGAATGTGGGCTTGAGCAACTCTATCGCGTGACCACAAGCTGAGTCCCAGTTCTAATGCAAGACACAATGTCCCAAGCAAATCTCCAATAATCGGACGCTCAACTGCATAACCGCAGGGTTGGTGGCATTGACGCATGGGTCCGTTTTTCTGTGAAGTATTGTCTCAGTTTTTTTAAGGGCAAACACAAAATGCAAGGAAACGGATCAGTACAAACACAGCGGAGTGGGCAAATAGAAGCATACAACAAGACGACAATCTGAAAACTGATCCCCTGTATGGGTCCAGTGTGGTGCACCCATGCTTCGTGAAAATGGAAGGACAGAGAGACAGCCTCATTGCCTTCTGCACTTACTGTAACAATTTATTGGAAACCTGGTATATACCATATATACCTATATACATTTCGATACACCTATAGGTGTCGAAGTATAAAGTCTTTGAACCAATTGTCGAAGAGGCGCCGTCCAAGCCAAGTCTACCCAGAAACGAGCGCTGCATCGCAGTTGGTGGCCGCAGAGATGTAGGGCATGCATATGCAGATTTCCATGGACCACTCAAGGCACAGCTGCATGGTGCGTTTTTCTGGCTTTCAAAACAAGGACTTTGCTTTGGCATTTACGAGCATCGCTTCGATCAGTTTAAACGTCGCAAGTGAGACACTTGGAAAACTCTCTTTTGATGACCATCAAGTGTCCATTACCTGTAACTAAGAAAATTAGTTGGTTACCATCAAAGGGAGCTTATGGACGAAAATTAAACTTTGATCCAGAAATGCCTATTTGGGAAGTTAAACGATTGAATGATTGAGCCCCCGGTAAGTACGTGGAATGGCAAGGCTTCCGCTTTGTGGTCAGCAAAGTTCGCCTGTTCTATGTTACTCAATTGCAGATCAACATTTTTTAGGATTCCTCGAGGATCTGCGCAGCACGGCAAATCTGTGGCGACGGAAAAAGGTAATCTTGTTGGCAAAACGTTGCCGAATACATGTGAGGCTATTAAAGGCTACGGGATAACGCATGCATGCCGCTCTTAACTTTCATGTCCAAGACACTGTGATTGCAATTATGGAAATGCCTTCTGCGAGGAAAACCATGGCTCGAGATTCACGCCCAATATATGCGGGTCGCCGATACGACCATGTCCACCTCCTGAGGAGCATTTCAAGCAAAACCTCTGCCGGGGACAGAATGCCGTGGACTGTTGCCTGCTCTCCACCTCAGTCTGTCCTCGGTCAAAGGCTTTGAGCACAACGACTCTTCGCTCCGCGTTCCAGGGGACACAACTAGCGACTCGCGATGCCAAAGCTCATGCCCAGAGCGGACCGGCATGTGGTGCGATCACCACAATGTGGTGATGCCATGGCAGTGTCCGTGGCTGCGGTGATGGGTGCTGTGGGGAAGGGTTTCGGCAAGTGGAGTGCACAAGAATTTCGCCTTCCTTTGTTCAACTAGGGAGCAAGGAACAGATAGGGCGCGAAGGTGGCTAGCAATTCTGGACTGCAAATCCCGCTAGATGTAATAGTCGCACGACGGAAATGTACGAGGGGAGTGACCGTCCGTGGAAGAGACAATATTGCGTTCAGTCTGCGGAATTTTTCTTGCCAGCATTTTTTCTGTGAAATAAGCGAAATCGAACATTTTTCGGTACAGAATATTCTTTGGTACACAGACACATCAAACCTTGTCACGCCGTTGATGGCCGTCCGGCTTTCCATGCTGGCAGCCCTGTGGGCTCACTGCCTGTGGAAGTCCGTTGGCTCAATTGTCACTTTTGCATTCGATCACCATTCTCGCTTTATTACTTTGGCATCATCCACCTTTTTCGTATGCAATTCAGCCGAAAGCTGCAGAGCATGCGCTCGAAGAATTCCAAAGCAGAACAGAAAACGTGTGACTGGTGATTCCTGCATTCGTGCACAGCGCTTGTCCATACTCCGCCAGTTAGGGGACAGCCACAGAATGATAGGTACTTAGTTGGCAAGTAACTCGAAGAAAGAGAACTTTGCCAATCCTGTTGGCAGGTCGCCAAGGCTCAGAGACAAAAGGTGAAAACAAAACAACATCCAGACTGGGAAATGTACCCATGCTTTCTGGATCCAGGTCCAATAAATTGTGCACAAGATGATTTGGTCCATCCCTCCCAAATAGAACGGTTGCAGCACTTAACAATAAAAAATATGCCTTGACGTTGGCCGAGTATTCAATCCACAAATTTGGCTCATGGTGCCACTCACTGTTCATTATATCCGTTCTCTTCATTTGAAAGCAATCCTTCCAACAACGGTTTGCCAATGAGATTTATCAAATTCAGTGTATATAGTAAATGCGGTGTATAAGCTCGCTGGTAATTCCAACGCGCTCCCTCAAAATCATCCACTCCTTCAGCCACTAGCCATGGCATGTGGATGCTTGAGCATGCCGATTGTTGAATTCGATGCCGATGTCCAGCGCCCATTGATAGGACCAACGGGCTTCCTCGAAATCTCTCAACGCCCGGGCCACCCTCCCCAACTGGTGGTATGTGCGCGCTTGGGAATAACGATTGCTGAAAATTTTTCACATTCACTCCCACCATAACAAAACGTTGAAAATCGCATATTGCCTACTAACCGCTTCCTCTCCCTCACATGCCTCCCTGTGCCACATACCCGCACCAGATAACTCACCCCTTTTCAAACTGCATCATGATATGACCACAACATATCCGTGCTCCTAACCCACACCTTCCCCTCTGGCCCCCAAACTTCCCAAATGGTATTTATTATGGTAAGAATCAATTGCTTCGGACACTTCCACCATGGCTCGAGCTTTTCCTTGAATGTTTCGACTTCTGTATTCCATACCCTAACATAAACATCTATTGGATGTGCTGGTTGCTTGTTCTCTGGCTTGCTTCATGCATTGTTGGTGAGTGCTGTGGCCCGTCGGCAGCTTCTGGTTTCCGGAGGCTCTGGGGTCGCCCTGCCCTACAGCACAGCTGTTGGAGGTCGGCTGGCCTCTCCACCTTGGACGATGGGCATAATCGGGGCAGTCGATTCTGTGGTCACGCGGTGGGCCCACTGCTCGTCGGGGATCGATCCCTGGGCCTGTTGTCAGAGAGAGGTGGCGGCGCAGCGTTGTGGTGGTTCACTGGCTCACGGGAGGCCAGAGAGTGGGTCAAAAGTGTTACACAGATTCACAACATGCGTGCGCACATATCGTATGCGCGATGCCCGATCGCAGGTCCATTGCAGTCACATCATGACAGGACAACACGAGAGCGCATCCAGACATATTGTCACCGTCCACCGTTCACCTACGATCAACCAATTGTCCTCTAGTTCCAAGCATCTAACACCCGACCCCCTGCCCCTAATGTAAGGGCTGGGCCCTGGAGCACTGTACATTACGGCCACGGAATATTGTATAATATAGGCGCTGGACATTGTATACTAAGAGCTCTTTAGGAATGCTATATAATAGAGTATATTAAGGGCGACTGAGCTGGGTGATGGTGAAAGGGACAAAGGGAGTGAGTGCCATATTGGTTAATACGGTGAAGGGTGGCGCTAGTGACCTGTGGGTCGGTGAGATAAACGGTCCGGGAACAGGAATTCAAATTACAAACTGGGCAGGCATGCCAGAATTTGGGTGACTCACTCAATTTCGGCATGACCCTTGGACTGCCTTGGACATGGGATATATAAATGGGAACACTGGGACACTTCTATAATACAAAAGTTGCCACAAAGCTCATTTCTGACCGAAACCTGATTCGAACAAGTAAACGGGCCAAGTCCCGTTCGGCCAAAAAGGGCCACTGGCCTTACAGTGGTTTCGGAGCCAGCAAAGCTGCCGACGCTGAAGCGGCACTTCGAGACGACCTCACCCATGGCCAGGAGGCGGCGGACCCCCAAGGAATGGGACGGGAGCGTGCAACCCATAATTCGAGCAGCGGGACATTATGAAAACGTCAACTGCATGTGGAGCTCCAAGGAGCAGAGTTTGAAGACCGCTGGATGCCAGGAGGAGCGTCAACAGTGTGGCCAGCCCCGAGGGCGAGAATTGCAGGGCGTCCGAAGATGTGAGCTGCGCGGCCTGCCCCGAGGGCGAACCTGAAGAAGGGAAGTGTTGGGTGTCGGAAAACACCGGCTGGGAAGTTGCCCCGAGGGTGTTGAAGGGTTGGACGTCTGGAAGACGTCAGCCAAGTGGCCAGCCTTGAGGGTGGGCCAGTAGAGGGACTGGACGTCGGGGACGTCAGGAGAGCAAGGACGTCAGGGAGACATCAACCAGAAATTAAGCCAAAAGAGAGTCGAGACAACATGAGCCAAGCTGGGAGCGTACGGAGCCCGTCACCTAGCCAAGCGGGAGCTTCACCAGATCAGCTACAAGCGGCCATTGAACAAGCATTGGGAAGTCGGTGGAACCAGCTGGCAAGGCACTTCAAAACACAATAGAATGGGGCCCAACAACGAATGCAAAGCTAGCTGGAGGAGGCCATGCCTGCAGCCGCAGCGCTGGGCGGAACCGGAGCATGCAATACTGGAGAGAAGTCCAACTTGCCTACGCTCAAACCGCCAGAACCGCCAACATACGAGGGGGCGTGCCAAGGGACGTTCACACAGTGGGCGTTCCAAGTCAGGCAATATTTGCGACTAATGAACATACACAATGAGGCGTACAACGTGGAGTTTGCCGCCGGGTTGTTCCGAGGGTCAGCTGCCCTATGGTGGCAAAATTTAGTGGAGTCGCATGGAGAAGGAGCTATCCGAACGTGGATGGACTTCACCGACATTGCAGAGAGTTAGTTTGGAGCCGCCAACAACTAACAAAAAGCCAGAGATGAGTTGGCTAGACTGAACTAGCGCACCTGCATCGAGCACTACACAACAAAGTACATAGACCTAAAAACATGCATCAGGGGAATCAGTGACGACGAGTGCCTTGATAGATTTAAGCGAGGCTTAAAACCAGCGGTGAGACTCGACGTGGAGAGATCCAATCCCCAAAATCCCCAACAAGCTATGAGCCACGCGCTGAAGGCGGATGACATCCTATTCAGGGTAAACGGGATGTCGAGACACCAACTCACGGGAACAAACATACGGAACCTACCCCGACCAGCACTACAAATTAGACCAACGCCAATGGAGGTGGATAACCTACAAGGGGCAAGGCCTACTGGAGTCCAGTGCCACCAATGCAAGGGATACGGATACTTTGCAAAACAATGTGCAACGAAACCGCGGCCCAGAGAATGCACTACGACCAGCCGGGACGTCAGACGTTATAGTATGACTAATATCGAGGGCCATAAAGACTAACAAGGAGACAGGTCCAAGTCATACTATGGAAACACATGGGAAGCACGTGTTGGCACCCTGAAGTTACCAAGCTACTTCAAAAAGCTGGAGGGACGCACCATCCAAGCCCTGGCGGATTCCAGGGCTATGGGCAATTTTGTGGCAAAAGGGATACTACCGGAGGAAAGTAAACGAAGGTGCCACGTGACGACCAATGACTTGGACGTCACGCTGGTGGATGGAAGCAAGGTGGAGGACGTTGTGAGATATCATGGACTGAGGCTCGTTATGGGAGGTTGTGAAATATCCCTAACTATGGTGGAAATACCGCTGGGGATCTTCGACTTGATTCTGGGTCTGCCATGGCTGGAAGAAGTGGAACCCAAAATTGACTGGATCACCCGCGAGATGACAATAAGCCGAGACGTTATACAACCAATGACGGCTGCTACACTATACCAAACATCACCATGGAAGACTCCACAAAAACCACGTACCAGTCAGAGCACCGACCAAGGAAGCTACAAGGAACCACAATCGTTGATTATGGGAATGGATTACTCAAGATACCTAGAGGGTAACGAGAAAAGGAACAACCGCTATGACTACCAAGCACCCCAAATGAATAGCGTGGAGGAGCCAGAAGGCGATGCCCCTCCCCAGGATGTTTTTGGTAACTCTAACGACTCGATGACTCATTATACTAGCAGCAAACCCACCACAAGCCAGGAAGGCCCAAACAGTACTGAAGAGGAAGATTGCGATGAATTGATCTAACCTATGACGAAGCATGAGCCCCCGGAACAAGCGCATGATGACTGGAACGCCAATTTCCCCCAACTGTATGACACGAAGAAGGAGGAATCGTACACCGAGGGAGCTGGAGAGGGGAGCAAAAAGAGAGTCGGCCACCGTAGCTGACAATTACTCCAGGCGGACAACATCGAGGAGCGGGGGAACTACGTTCCTTGTTGGGGCATGCCTGACGACTTGACGACACCTTGTGCCAACTGTAGACCTACTACAAACAAAGAGACTCCAAACCGTATAGGAGAAAAAGACTACAACCAGTTGTGTGAGCCCACAATGATGGGCAAGCCACGGGAACGGAACCCCGAGGATTGGGGCGTCATTCGGCCTCAACCGCATGACACAGAAAACAAAGGGTGGTGTCTCAAGGCAGCCGGAAGAAGGTTGAAGAGAAAAATAATTTTGATGACCGACAGCTGCTTTGCGTGGATGGTATTGAGGAGCTGGAGAACCAACCTCCCTGTCAGAGTGCAGTTGACGACCGTGACAACTTGACCACTCGCTGTACCCACCACGAAAATACAGCGAGCGAAATGACTGAGACGGGCGGGTTGGTGATGAACCTGACGACTCGTTGCTTGTAGAGGGAGCAGAGGGAACACCGCTTCCTCCCACGACCAAAATGATCATAGATAGCAAAGAACTCAATGTTATCAAGGAACCGCAAGAGGGCAACGAGCGCGAGGTCCGGCTGGAAGCAAGCGACCCCCGGGGCGTGGCACAGGACATGACGACCGACTCAAGGAAACGTCGCGCGAGGAAAAGGCTTCGCCGGGGGGCCATACTACTGAAACGACGAACTAAAATAGCAAGGATGGACGTGTCAACACGGGGTCAAGATGGTGGCCAGCGAGCTGCCACGTCCGACTCTTTAAGGCAAAAGATGGAGACAGAAAATGAAGTGGAAGCAACTGCCGCACTTCTGCAAGTTGGTGCCCGACAGCAGGGGTCCTGGCTATGGACCCACGCCCTATTTATAGAGTTGTTGGTGGCCCTGTCTGCCGCCATTCTGTTTACTGTCATAGCACCAGGAGCCCCGCCCACCGTTCCAACGACCCGAAGCCCACTGCATCCAATGGACCTCCGAGCCACCAATCCGGCGGGACCACGCGGCTGGACTACAGCATATGCAAGGATGCACGGGAACATCAAGAACGGTCAGGCGGTTCTGGATAGCCCAGTCCACTGGCAGGAGGAGAAGGAGCCCGACAAGTGCTATAGGGATGCTGCAGCCGAGGACATCCCGCCCCAGTGACAAAAGTGCTGGGAGCGGACCAACGACACCAAGCGGCTACGCTGCATAGAGGCAGACACTAAGGAGCACCGGAGGCAAGGAGAGGAGTCCCCGGGAGCCGCAATGTGGCAGGACGACAGAAGCGACTTGTCTAAACCTCCTCCCCACATGATGAACCCTGAGTGGGTGACGTGCAGTTGCATTGGGGCGGCGATTGAGGACGAGCCCCGCCTACGCGGGACAGCGACCCGTGGGTCCCCCACCCATGGGCAGGGCGGGTCCAACCGTCCTGGGGGGGAAATTGGGCGGCGGCTTAGAGAGGGCTTACTAGATGGTGACATCCATGCTCGCGGGATGCTCGCTGCAGGGGGGGAATGGTGTAAGGGTTGGGCCCTAGAACATTGCACATTACGGCCATGGGGTATTGTATAATATAGGCGCTGGACATTGTATACTAGGAGCTCTTTAGAAACGCTGTATAATAGGGTATATTAAGGGCGACTGAGTTGGGCGGTGGTGAAAGGGATAAAGGGGGCGAGTGCTATATTGGTCAGTATGGTGAAGGGTGGCGCTGGGGATTGGTGGGTCAGTGAGATGAACGGGCCGGGAACGGGAATTTAAATTACAAACTAGGCGGGCATGCCAGAATTTGGGTGACTCACCCAATTTTGGCATGACCCTTGGACTGCCTTGGATATAGGATATATAAATGGGAACACCGGGACACTTCTGTAATCCAAAAGTTGCCGCCAAGCTCGTTTCCGACCGAAACCAGACTCGAACGGGTAAACGGACCAAGTCCCGTTCGGCCAAAAAGGGCCACCGCCCCTTACACCTAAGTACTACAACTTCAAGAGGCCGTAACTTCGTCATTTCTTAACGGAATCGGACGTTTAAAGACGCGTTAAAACCAAGAAGCTCTAAATAACCCCCCTAAAAGGTCAAATCCAAGATTATCAATTCTCACTCCAAAAAATGTCAATAACTGCCTAACCCCAAGTAACCACGTCACAACGAGTGTACTCGGGTAGCCATCTCCATACGGCCTATGAACTACTCTGTAACTGACTTGGCGACCCGAAAACAAAAGAGCTAATAGTCTTCTTGCTCTCTTTTGGTAAAGAGAGAGGCATGCTATTGTAGATCTCCACTACCTGCTCGACTCTCTTATAAAGTACTTTGGCTCTTGTGCCCATATGCACCTTAAACAATTTAGAAGTGTCTGATTGAATTGCTCTACAAATCCAATGGATGCGTGATGGTAAGGAGGGGATCATTCTTGCATCACTCCCTCTTGCATACATTGCTTCTACAACCCTTGGATTGTGTGGCCTTGTAGATATCAAGAACACAAGACTAAAGGGGCCCCTTATGTTTGTGTCCACTTCTTTAACCCTTACACAATGCATTGTGCAAGGGTTAAAAAAGTGGACAGGCTTACGCCTGCCCCTCCCGCATTTGTTATTGCCCACGCCCTTGCTCGTTGAATTAATATATCCACAACCATGAGAACAAATTGCTTCTACCCTACTTTCCTCTTAGAAAAAGATCCCATAAAATCTAGGCAGACTTGGCTAGGCTTCTCCGCAGAGGTGGGCCGTCCAGAAATAGGGACGGACTAGGAACGGGGACGGGGACGGGAATGGGGATGGACCGGAGTCCATCCCCATCCTTGGGCCGGCAGGCCCAGGAACGGCCAGGGACGGGTCCGTCCTTGGGCTGGAACGGACTGGGACGGATCTGGAATGGTGTCCAGCCGTCCCAATTCCGTTCCAGCGCGGTACGGCCTACCTAGGAGTCCATTCTTGTACTGCCCAAGGCCTGTCTAGAGTCCGTTCCGGACCGGTCCAGACTCCATTCCAGGCCATTCTGAAGGCCGTCCCAAGCCATCCTAGAACCCGTTCTGGAGGCCGTTCCACAATACATACCAACATCAAATTCATGCGTGGACCAATAAAAATGCAGCGGTGAGATTTGACGCGTGGGCCACAAATGTGGTGCCCCTGCCCCCCTGCAGCACAATTTGCGCCTGTTGGGATGGTTGGCAAGACCAAGCAGACGCAGCAGCGGTGGTACGTGAAGGCCGGGGAGTCACGGTGTAAGGGGACGCAGCTGTCGGGTGCAAGTTGCGGTCCAGCAGGCCCGAGGGGCCAGCCAGCCGTACGGTGAGAGACAGGAACTTGGATGCCAAACTTCGAGTTACAAAGCAAAGAGTCGGGTGGCTATAAATATATATAGAGCGGGGGTCTGGTAGCCCGAGAGGCGCTACCAAAATGACTTATTCAAATGTTTGTTCGTATTGGTTTGAATCCCCCGCCATGCATATTCCCCATGTCCGTACCACTTCCCGTCATTCCCACCTGCCCTTTATTACTAACCCTCTAGGCGTACCTCCCCGTAACCTGTCCCACATATCCTTGACCCTAAATGGTATTCAGGTGTGTACTTCATACCCAATTTGCTACAAATAAAATATCTACTATACAGCCCGGTTCCTCTCCGGGTACCCCGCTGGTCTAATATACAATGCATCTCCCGTGTTATTATACAAGATAAACCCCTTTCTGTGCTAAAGTACATAACCCCCCTGGGCGTCCCTCACACTCAACCCCCCTCGCAACGAAGCGTCCTCGCGAGTCCTGGTGGTCTCCCGTTGATATCCTCCGCCAGGGGTAGTCAGGGATATCACAGGGTAGTCTGGCTCCCGTCCCAACCCTCCGATCTCCTTACGCGGGCCCCACCGTAGTCGTTGCCCTCGCCGCCGCTGTCACCGCCTCTGTCGCTCCTGACTGGCCACTCAGGCGGGCCAGCCAGTCTCCTCCCCAAGACGGCTGCACAATGCCTGCCCATGGGTCGTCAAGAGTCGCTTCCGGGGTCGTCGTCACCTCGGGAGTCGTCAGGCGCCGTAGTCTCTTGGAGTGCGGCGACCGAGTCCAGGCTTGCCCTCCTGTTGGAATGCCGTTGTCCATGCCAACCCCGCTCTGGGCATGGCTACAATTGCATTCCGTCGATCCCCAGTTGCCGACCAGTACCCCACACCCGGGGCATCTCTTCAGAATACTGGTACTCGGCTCGGGGTGTTCGCCCTCCTCCCAGCCATAGTACAACTCGCTTCCTTCTTTGTCTGCGTTCCAGGCTTTTGGCCTCGTTGACAACTTGCGTGGCTCCAGCTTCACTGGCATTCCCCAGTTTATGGGGCTCTTGGCGTTCTCCCTATTGATGATGGCTTCGTATTTCTGCTTCACCGCCATCCGGTTCCTCTCGGCAATACGGGCGTAGGTCAGGCTCCAGGCTCCGGGTGTAGCCATCTTGTTTGGAATGGGCTGCGGGTAGTAGACCTTTGCGGGGAACTCCACCGAGGGAGAGTGTACGACGAGAGCAACTGCGATAGCCCGTACTCCCGCCAGCCCTATAAATAGAGCCATGGCTCTCTGGGCCTTTCCACTTCGTCGTACCTTGTCGTTGGGAAGCGCGGCAGCCTTTGCCGCGCTTATTTTTGTCACCGTCTTTTCGTCTGACGGGTCAGGTAGTGCCAGCTTGCGGTTGATGCCTTGACCGCCTGCTGACGTCTTTTGATCTGCCGCATCGAATCGCCACACGACCACCGTAATACGTCTCTTGAGGCGTCTCCTTGCATGCCACTTCACCGTCTGATCTCGTTCCGTCTTTATGGTGGGTACGTTTTCTTGCGGTGAAGTTCTTGTCTCGATGTCCGGCACCCTGGCTGTGATGTGCGTGAAGCTACCACCGGAGTTGCTGTTCAAGTTTATTTCATTATCAGGCTTGGCGTCGTTGAGGTCGTCAAGCCCCGTGGTCATCTCGGGAATGTCACCGTCCTTTTCTTCGATACTCGTCTGACTGGCCACGGTCCTTTCGTCATCCTTGATTGCACCTTTTATTTCTTGGAGTGACTTGGTATCGGGCAGTATGCCTTGCTCCGTTTGTTGCTTTGCCTTGCCACTGCCGTTGTTGTACCCTTGGTGCAACTATTGTTGTACATGATTTCCCAGCTCCTTCAAGGGGTTGAAGCTTGCGCATTGTTGTGTGCTTCCAAAATTGTCTCTTTTCATTTTGTGTTGCTCGTCTTTTAAGCCTTCGTCACTATCCGCCCCCGTAAAGTCGTCAGGGAGCTCTTTTCGTGCCATACGGTGAATCGGCCACACCGGTTGCCTTCCAGGACAAGGGCTTGTTGCTCCCAATTGAACGCTGGTTGGGCCTTCAGGATCCATGGAAGACCCAGTATAGCATCAAAATGATGAAGATCCATCTCCGTAGCTGGGACCGTCGTCATTGAGGGGCCCAGCTCCACTTCCACTTCTTTGTGCATTGGGCACTTCCCCCGAGTTGTCCCATCTACTAAGTACACGGTAGTAGTATCCTTCGGCTCCTGCTGATCTTCTAGAAAAGCGCGATTCACAAGGTTCACTGTGGCCTATATGTCAATCAAGACAAGGGCGGGCCGTCCTTGGACTCTGGCTTTGTAACATGGCAGGGCTGTTGTGACCTTTGGTTGGTTGTTGATGTTACCGCAGTAGCTTTCATCCGGTGTCTCAATATCGGTGAATTCCAAATTCGTTTCGGTGTGACGCCTCTCGCCACCTTGTCATTTGTTGTTTCTTGTAACCACGGCACCCTCGCCTGGTCGCCATTTCGTAGCGCAATTCTTTGCCAAGTGTCCATAGCACCTGCAGCAGTGGCATTGAACCTTCTGAGGTCGCCCCCCCTGTACGTTGTCCACCTCCATTGGTGTGGGTCCAATTCGGGATATGGGGCGAACTAGGGGTCGTTGTACTGGAGCACTGGCTTGGCTCCTTGTGGTCCCATTGATTCTAAAGAGGATGTCATCTGCCCGCAGCACATGACTCATTGCCTGTTGAAGGTTCTGCAGGTTGGCTCTTTCGATGTCCAGTCGTACTGCTGCTTTTAACCCGCGATTGAATCTGTCGAGGCATTCATCGTCACTGATTCCCTTGATGCGTGTCTTGAGATCCATAAACTTCCTGGTGTAGTCTTCCACACTGGTCTTCTGGATGAGCCTCGCCAGCTCGTCGCGTGCCTTCTGTCGGTCATTGGTTACCCCGAACTGTCCCTCAACAAGCTTTCGTGCAAAATGTCGGTAAGGTGGAAAATGACGCATTTGAGCGCAACATCCCTGTAAATCGATTATTTTGGCAAAAGGGTTGTGCGCAAGTTGGGACGTCCGAAATTGGTCGGGTTTGTGCGAAACATCGCTGTATACAAAGAAGACATCGTGCAGGAGAGGCAAGGCGCCTGCCCGCTACAAAAAGATTACATTCACCGAGGTCCGGTCCCAAGCGGGGAGTCCCCACCCACCGGCGCCACCTATCCGCGCAGCCCCACAACCCCTACCACCCGCCGCGCCGCCCCCCGTGCTGCCACTCCCCTGGCGAACCACACCACCCCCGCTCGCCATCCACCTCGTCCCGGTTTACCACCCCCTCCCCACCCGACCGCCCTTCAACCCCCTCTGCCAAACCACCAGACCGGGCCGACCGCCCCCCCTGAACCCGGCGGGTTGGCGGCCGGCACGGCGCGTGCTCGGGCCAAGGCTGGCGGGGAGCATCCCACCGCAACTCCAGCCCCCCCTCCCGCAACGCGGAGCGCCCGCCGGCCTGCCGAAAGCGCTCCATGAAGTTGTCGAGGAGGCCGGGGCTGCCCACGTGGTCAACGGCGCCCCCCCGCCGGATCAACTCAGCAGACGGCCGACCGCCGCCCTCCGCTGCCACGCCGGCCGCCCTGGCATCCGCCGCCATGCTTGCCTCCTCAAGGCCACCCGCCCCATGGAGCTGGCCATGACCGGCGGGGGAACGGGGACGCTGCGCCGGCCCCGGCGGCGTGGGCGGCCCCCGACCCAGGGCGGAGGCGGACCCACTCACCGCCAGGCCCACCACTGCGGTGGCGGCGCAGGCGGCGGCCACGGGGCCGCGGGGCTCCGCGCCGGTGGGAGGGGTGCCCGCCGTCAGCCAGCACCGCCGGCCCTTGTTGAGCCAGCAGTCCTTGCAGCCGAAGACGAGTTCGGCGGGGGTGACGGCGGTTTTGTAGAAGGGGCAGGGGGGTGGACGGTCCGCCCGGCCTCGTCCCACCGCCCCGCGCATCTCCAAACGTCCCCCCAGGAGGGGACGCGCATATTCAGGGTGAGGGAGTCCCTGCACCACATCAGACAGATACACTTAGTGCGACATTTCGCGAACACTCGACAATCATTTGCGCGCGCAGAGCGCGCAAACAGATGAAATAAAAAATTCGAAAATTGCCAAAGACATCCAAAAATGGATTTTTTATTTCCTCCCCTTGCCGGCTTACTCACCCCTCAGGAGCCTCAGACACCCTTTGCGCGCGCAGAGCGCGCAAACAGAGGAAATAAAAAATTCGAAAAATGCCAAAAAAATCAAAAAATTGATTTTTTATTTCCTCCCCTTGCCGGCTTCCTCGCCTCTCAGGAGCCTCAGACACCCTTTGCGCGCGCGGCGCGCGCAAACAGAGGAAATAAAAAATTCGAAAAATACCAGAGAAATCCATAAGAAGGCCTTATTTATTCCCTTCCCTTTCCGGCTTACTCACCCCCCTTCAGCAGTCGCCTCATCAGAGGGGGCGATGGGTGGCGCTGCCGCCTCCGGCGGAGCGCGGGCCGCGGCTGCCAGGCGCGAGGGGCCTGCCCCGTGCCCCCTCTCCCTGGCCGCCGGCGCCGGGGCGCTGGCGGCGCCCCCCCGGGCGCGGGCAGGGCCACCGGCCACGGGATGGAGGCCGGGGGGGCGGACCAGGGCGGGCGCCATGCCGGCGCGGC